>CAUYQV010046801.1:0-27825 GCA_963574575.1 Galagoides demidoff
AAAAGTCTTGGAGAGAGGGCAGGGGGAACACTTGAAAAAATTTGCCTGGAAGAATACTTTATGAGGAGGACCCACACACACACACAGCAATTGAAGTAACTTCAAAAATACATTATTGGGACCTGATCAAACTAAAACGCTTCTGCACTGCCAAGAATACAGTACGTAAAGCAAATAGCTCTCAGAATGGTAGAGGATTTTTGTAGGTTATATTTCTGACAAAGGTCTAATAATCAGAATCCACAAAGAACTCAAACTTATTAATAAGAAAAAAAGCAAGTGATTCCATTTCATTGTGGTAAAAGACATGAACAGACGCTTCTCTGAAGATAGGCACACTGTCTATAGACACATGAAAAAATGCTCATCATCTTTAATCATCAGAGAAATGCAAACCAAAACCACTTAGAGATATCATTTAACTCCAGGAAAGTAGTCCACATCACAAAATCCCAAAACTACAGATATTGGCTTGGCTATGGAGAAAAGGGAGCACTTCTGCACTGTTAGTGGGAATGCAAGCTAGTACATTCCTTTTGGAAAGAAGTTTGGAGAACACTCAGGGATCTAAATGTAGACCTGCCATTTGATCCTGCAATTACTCTACTAGGTGTATATCCAAAAGACCAAAATCACTTGGCAACAAAGATATTTGCACCAGATTGTTCATTATATCTCAATTCATAATTGCCAAATCATGGAGGAAGCCCGAGTGCCCATCTACCCATGAATGGATTAATCCATTATGGTATATGTATACCTAGGAATACCATGCAGCATTAACAAAAAAGGTGGAGACTTTACCTCTTTTATGTTTACATGGATAGACCTAGAAAATATTCTTCTTAGTAAAGTATCTCAGGAATGGAAAAAAAAAATCCAATGTACCCAATACTACTATGAAACCAATTTATAATCACTCACACTTTCATATGAAAGAAGAATCAAAACTATAGCCCAAGATGAAGGAGGGAAGTGGGATAGGAAGAGAGGGGTGTGGTTTGATAAAGGGAGGGTTAATGGTGGGACTACACCTATAGAGCATATTGCAAGGGTACAAGTCAAATCTATCAAGTATAGAACACAAATGTCTTAACACTGTGATTAAATAAATGAGGTGAAAACTAAGTTAATTAAAATTAAAAAATAAAATAAGAATTTCAATCCCCCACTCTCTTAGTAACATGAGAAAGAAATCCATAATGAGGCAATCCATTATCTGAATGGTGGGATGTAGATTCAAAACATTTAATTAGAGCTCACTAATTTAAGAGGGTTTTTTAAATTTTCAGGACCCTCAAGGGAAATAGTGATGTGATTGTTTGATGTCTTTCACTCTTCAGGTTGAATCACCTTTGGAGTTCTCAGTAATGTCTGGAAAAAAAAATCAGACAGGTGGGCTTGTCTTGATTCCCATGGAAGCTGCATTCTCCTGACAGTTTGATCACAGTTCTAGAAATCAAGTTTTTCTAGCTCTCAGTTACTGACAAGTCTGTCTCTGGCTTTAAGGACAGCCTTGCTTAGAGAGCTGTTTTCTTTGATGTGGATGTCAAACTAACACAGTGATCACACAGTAACAACTAGGCTTTTTCTCTCCTTATTAAAAGTAGAAGAAAGTTACCTATATTTCATATGAACTATGAGAAGTGAGAATTTCCTGAGACTTTTTAAAAACAAACTATTGAGAATTTTTTAGTAGGAGAAAAATGATAATTGTGGTCATCTGAAATTCAGTATGTCATCTGAGAAAACTTCATTAGAATGCTAGGTTATCTTCTTTTCTATGATAGATCAAAGCCAGAATAACTGACTAGAGTATAAGATTTTAAAAGAGTCAGATTTTCTTCTGTATCTCAAGTTGTCATTTGAAGGGATATTTTTTAGCTCCTCAATTCTGAAATGATAACAATAATAAGAATAAAAATAAGAGTGTGGATGGATCATTATTGATGTGGAACTTGAAGTTTTCTAATGAGAGACTATGCATTTTAACAATCACCAATCCTTTTGGCTTCTACTAGTGGAGACCTCAATTATCTGAGGAAAGAAACATTTTTGATCAACTGAATGTAAAACAAATAGGCATCCGTTGTTCTGGAGTATATCACTTACGCTTTTCTTCTCTTTTCTTTTTCCCCAAAGACTAAAGCTGTTCCATCCTATATCCACTAGAATATGAAGCTCTAAGAATGATATGAAGGGGACAGGCTTACTTCTAAGGTGATTTCTGGAAAATCTCACCCTGTTCCCTTTGATGTTGCAGTGTATTCAAACACCTCTAGCTGAGTGAGGGTGATGTGGTTTGTGGCTGAGTGTAGCTGAAGTTTAGGATCCTATGAAAATCTTACTCTGAAGAATAGATTCTGGACTAGAGAATCAGGCTCCAAAATAGGCCTAGATTGTGTTAGGCAGAAATTACATCTTTAGAAAACTTGCCAACCCAGCCATGACATACACACAAAGCTGTGTAGGCATGTGTGTTTCAGTATGTGTGTACACTGACCTAAGGGCTAAATGGTACTGTGTCGGGGTACCCACAGATAAGATGACACAGTTTGAAAGTTCCCCTCCCTACTTAGACCTGCACCTATGGAATTCCAGCAGGTCATAGTGGAAAGGCAACACCATTTTCAATAGTCAACACCTATCCAGTGAGGCTGTAAGTTACAAACTACCAACCGATTTCCTATTAATAGGATACCCCAGGATCTGAGATAATCTCTGGGTTATTGAGCTCTGCCAAGGCAGAGATATTCTAGGTCATGGTAAATTGAATATTTAAAGAGAACTATTTGGTTCTGCAGTTCATAACTGCTGATCAATCTGTGCAGATATATATCACCTAACATTTATTCAAAGCTCCCTATATGCCAAGCACTGCAGCAAGAACTTCACACATATTAGCCCATTTAGTCTTCGTTATGTTTTATTGTACAAAGGGACCTACTTTGAAAAAAGATCACATAATTATCATTATTATTATTTTCTTCTGTAGAGACAGGGTCTCCCTACAAGGTCTGACAATTAAGTTTGCAAACTCATCCTAGAAAAATACATACTTCATTGCCGATGAGCACTCTGGTCAGGTTTAAAGTACTCCCCTTAGGAAGTGATGCACTAATGCCAGCTCCTACTCCACCTTCAAAGCAATTTTGGAACTTTTTCTATAATGGCCAGGACTGTCATAATATTACCCTTGATGTACTGAATGTCATCAAAATATCCTTTCAAACTTAAAGAAAAAAAAATCAGCAAGGGCCATATCTGGTGAGTAGAGAGGATGTTCCAAAACAATTATTTGTTTACTGGCTAAAAACTCCTCACAGATGGTGCTGTGTGAGCTGGGGTGTTGTCATTATGCAAACGCCATGAGTTACTACTGCAAAGTTCAGCTCATTTTCCTCTAACTTTTTTACAAAACCTTTTTGGCACCTTCAAATATTGTTTCAAATAAACAATCCTTCTGATATCAAAAAGGGTAGCAGTATCATTTTCACTCTTTCTTTCTTTGGACTGACAGAACTTTTTGGTTGTGGAGAATTGCTTGACTTCCACTGTGCTTTGTTTTTTGGGTCGTATTGGTACACCATGTCTCATCATCAGTGATAACATGGCCCCAAACATCATCTTGCTTCTCCAAAAAGTCTTGGTAAACATAGACACTCTTCTTTTGTTCATTGGTGAGCTCCTTAGGACTCTTTTTGCACACATCTTTCTTACGCAAAAATTTTAAGATTTTCCTGACTCTTTCTCTATCAATGTTTATTTGGTCTGCTCTGCTTCTCACAGTAAGCTAATGATTTTGATGAACAACTCAATAAATTTTTGTAATGTTTTCATCAACTCTGCTTGTTACTGGCCACCTTGACCTCTCTTCATCAGTGATGCTTTCTTTCCCCTCAGAAAAACATTCAATCCATTTGTACTCTGTCAGTTTCTTCATGGCATTATCCCCATATAATTGGACTAACATGGCCCTGCTTTCACGTCCACTCTTGTCAATTTTAAGAAGCCATTGCATGTTTGTTCATTCTAATTCAAGTTCTGAAATTCCCATAATGGCACACTAAACCATGCAACAACAATAATGAATGCCACTCAGCAAGACACTGCCACATGTCAACATGAGTACAGCTGTGTGACACTGATATACTAAGGTTATGAAAACTTACAAGTTGTTTGTAAGGTCCTGACAACATAAGTATGTGGCAGCAAGCTCATGAACTTAATTTTCATGCCATACAGCCCAGGCTGGTCTTGGACTCCTGGCTTCAAGCTATCCTCCTACCTCAGCCTCCCAAAGTGTTAGGATTGCCAACATAAGTCACCATGCTCAGCCAACAAAATTATTAAGTAGAAAGCAAGAATTCAAGTTCAGTTTTATCTGATTCAATAGAAGTTTAGCAACATAGGAGAAATCAGATAGTATCATCAATCTAAAATTTAAAATGTTGTTTCAGAGACCAAGCATGGTGGCTCACACCTGTAACCCTAGCACTCTGGGAGTTCAAGGTAGGTGCATCACCTAAGCTCAGGAATTTGAGATCAGCCTAAGCTAGAATGAGACCCCATCTCTACTAAAAACAGAAAACTAAGGCAAGAAGATCATTTATGCCTAAGAGCTGAAGGTTGCTGTGACCTATGATGATGCCATGGCACTCTACCAAGGACAACAGCTTGAGACACAGTCTCAAAACAATAAATAAAATAAAATATTGCTACAAAAATCTTTTATTAAAGAAAATAATAATTAGGTGAAACCCTGTTTATTTAAGAGGTTAGCTATTTAATCTTTTAAAAATAATCCTTCGGTAAATAGCACTGATCTATTAGAGAAAAATGAATGAAGTTTCATATAGATTTATACTTTCAGGGCAGTGCCTGTGGCTCATTTGGTATGGCGCTGGCCCCATATGCTAATGGTGGGGGGTTTCAACCCAGCCCCAGCTAAAATGAATCAAAAAATAGCCAGGTGTGTGGCAGGCACCTATAGTCCCAGCTATAGGAGGCTAAGGTAAGAGAATTGCCTAAGCCCAAGAGTTGGAGATTGCTGTGAGCTGTGACATCACAGCACTCTACCAAGGGTGACAAAGTGAGACTCTGTCTCAAAAAAAAAATTATACTTTCAGAGAATAATTTTTAAGAAATTCTGAGGGTATATCAGTCAATGATGTAACTATTGCACTTAATGCTTTATCTTTCTACATGTTTTATATTATATAAACCATATAACCCACCCTCACACACCTTATCTTAATTGTTCTCAATAGATAGCAATTTGAACTGAATTAAAAATTGATTTGTTCACATTAAAAAGTTTATTTTTTTTTTAAAAGAACATTTTGGAAGTATTAGCATTAATCCAAGGAAAAAAATAACAACTTTCTTCTGATTTTTTCATCTCCCATTATTGGTCCTTCTGCACTGTCAGCCATCCAAGCTTAAAACCATGAGGTCACTTCCGTGTATTTTTCTTCATCTTTAAATACACACCAAGGCCTGTGACTCTTCAAGTACTTGCTTATTTAATTATCCCACATCCTTGAGTAAGTTTTTATTTATAGATCAACCATCAGCTACTATAACATCTACCAGTGATCACCCCACAGTATAAGGCTCTTAAACAGCCTGCCTCTCTTAAGTCTTACTTCCATGACCCATCCCATATGACCCCAAGACTGACTCACCAAAACACTGCTTTGTGTCTGTCCGTTTTGATGCTGCTAATTTTTACTATTCTAGAATGTATTAAATCCTAGTATTCCAAGAACTCACAAAACAGCCCCAGTCTGCATTTCCCGCCTCCCTTCCCCTTCATTCCCTTAAACTCATTCTTTTCCAATCTTTTAAAGTTCAGATTAGATCACATTTCCTAGAGGAAATGGCCATCGACAACAAAAGAAATAATTCTATCCCATTATTTTTACAAAATTATTTCATGGAATTACCAGTTCTTTCCCATATGTGTATCTTTATTCAAAGTAGATTATAGAAACTTAAGAGCAGTAACTACGTCATGTATGCTGTGAATCCCTCATGGGACTTCCTATTACATAAACATTTATCCTAATAATATTATAAGGATAAATTTTATATTGTATATAAATATACTGCAATAAATGTTACTATTTATGCCTTTTAAAGTTCCAAGTAACTTAATTTGGGAAATCCATCCCTTTGTGAGGATTCATTTCCGTGACCCTTAAAGAGATAAGGTATTGGCAGCACACTGGAACTAGTCAGGTCAAATTTAGCTTCCATATTGGTTGATACTTAATATAAGGCTCCTTTTTCCATGTCCTCAGGTGTGAGTTATCTGTCTAGCAGGTAAATCAGTTCTGTTCTTCCCCATGTACAGAGCCTGTAATTGTCACAAACGTTTAGTGTCTGTAGATGTACCAAGTGTCACCACCTGACTTTGTGATTCGAATGGATTTTACAGCTCATACCAAAGAAAAAAGACTCTTTGATGACCAGTGACATTCCTTAAGCTGACAAATCACTTCCTTGTTATCCCTGGCATCTCCTACACCTAGCCCATTAGTAAGTGACAGCTCTAAGAGATGGTGCAAGTTGAAGCAAAAAAAAATGAGAACCAATACCATTCATTTAAATACTGACAGGCCTTAGGCAGACTGGATTTTTAAATTAGCCATTTTGAGACAGATTTTGCTGTTAAGATCAAAAAGCTAAGTCCCATAGCTTTCCTGCATGGCAGATTTTACTGCCTAGGAGTTTCAACTGTGGCTCAAATGGTGGCTGGTCACATAACACTGTGCCTTACTTTCCTCCTCCTAAATGTGATAACATCTTTAACTTAGCTCAGATAAATATTATTAATATGAATTCTGCCATGTCACATCAACTGAACATTAGCTATAATTCAAACATACATGGGGATATGTTGTGGACCAGAGATCTGTCTGCTAGTCTATTGGCCCAAGGGACTCTGAAACCTCTTAGACGATAATTTTTTCCTAAGAAAAGAAGAAATTGGGCCCAAAGCCTCAGCAAACAAAATCAGCATGTTTTCTGCCACTTTAGCCCTCTGAGGACCCACAGAAGACAGCAGGCTGTGGTAAAAACTAAAAGACATTGGGGGTGCAAGTTACTACTACTTTGAAAGAACTTCTAATAAAGGGTAACTTCTAATAAAGCCAAAATAATGGAAGAAAGGCTTTTCCCTCCACCCCAGTTCACTACACAATAACCCCCCGTTTGAGTAGCCAGTGTCCCCTGCAGAAGGGGCAGCAGTGCAGGAGCAACCTGACATGAGCAAGAGCAGCAAAACCCACACCCAGAGGAGGCAGCAGGGCCTGGAACGCACCAGTGGTGCTGGGAGGACACTGCACGGTGCACGGTCAGTCTTGCACATGAGCACCTGGGAGTCATCTTGTGGCCTTCTCAGAAAAACCTGAGCAGATGAAATAAGGGTATTTGAGAGGCTAGAGTCCAGTAATGACCAGCAACATCCAGGCAAATATGGTGACTCCACTTTCACTCAGAGTACATTGAGTAGAAATAAAGAGTATAGCTAATTTTTACTGAGTGCTTTGAGCATGCCAGGGTTCTTTGCTTGCTATTTGATACTCAAGTTGATTCTACGAGGAAGGTTCTAATATTGTCTTTACTTTATATTCAATTTATAGATGAGAAATCTGAGTGTTAAAGGGATAAAGTATTTGGCCCCAAGGCTAGGAGAAGATCAGGATAGCCTGGGCACTTGAACCCAAGCTGTGAGGTCCCAGAGCCTTGATGGGTGACCCCAAGTAATACACACTATTTGCTTGCACTAGGAAAGGAGCTAAGAGGGCTTGTTATGAAAGCCAAGTACAAATTCTTTGTCCCAACAAAGGCCAAAATTGGTGTGGCTGCTTAACTTTAGCTAAGTATCCCCAACAGCCAGGTGAGGATCCAGGCGCCAGCCTCTAAAATATGCCAGAGAATTTTCATAGCCTGATAAGGGGCATCGCAGAGTGAGCAGCCTCACGCTCAGCTAGACAGGTTGATACAAATACAGGACTTCTGGAAACTCCTGAGGCTGCCGCCACACTGTCTCTGAAACTTCATGGCAAATGCTCACAGAAATTGGTTACCACATTTAGGAAGTGTTTATCCCTTGCTGTAGACAGAGAGGGAGCAAGACAGTGTCCTTCTCTTTGTATGTTGGGAAGGACATTGTTGGTACTTTCCTGGGCTAGGCTTTGGGAGACTCAAATTCTTCCTGATTGTTTCTGGTATCTCATTTCCTCACTCTGGATATCAGTTTCCTTTGTTACAAAATGAAGGTGTTGAACAGCTCACCTTTGAATTTCTCAATTTGACCAGAAAAGGCTCTCTAAGTTAGAAAACTGTGAAAGCAGATTTTCTACTTTCACCATGATAGGAAGGAAGGGAGGAACAGAGGAATGGAGGGAGAGAAATAAATAAATACTAACACTTCAAAAATAAGCCAATGGAGGAAGGGCTTAGGGACTGTGTAACTATGGTGACTAAAAAAACATGGAACAGGTGAGAAAAAGAGAGACACAGACACAGAGAGATGTGGAGAGAAAGAGCATCCTAAAGTTAGCAGCTCCTGGAAAGGGGTGAAAGATCTTTAGGTTTTAATAGAAGCAGATTAAACCTTTCTTCAGTGTGTTAAAACATCCTGCAGGGTATTTAATGGGCCAAGATAAGTCACAGCCTCCTCTATTCAAAATCCTGCCTACAAAAGGAATGAGGTAGAGAATACGAGGAGGTTCTGAAAGTGACTCTGTTGGCTGACAATCAGGGACACACTTCTTGACCTTGTAAACAATAGAATTTTCTGATTCATCTCCGTTAGAAGAGAGTGAAACCTTTGTTCCTTAGAATGTTTTAAAGTAGACTAGACAAAGAGTGCACTGTTTCAGAAATGTTCTATATTGTATTAAAGAGCTTATGGTAGAGAATGGTCTCGTGGGGATCCCTGGGGTAAAAAACTGGGTGACCCAAAACTTTATTCTTACGGATTCTGCTATCTTTAAGCTTTTTGCTACAAGCATCAGGTCCCTGAGGGATAGGGAATTGAAATACAACAGGTGGTTTGGCTGGCTCTTTCCAACAGATGTAGGAGAAGCATGCCAAGTATTCTGTCACCAACGCTACCCAGTCGTGGGTGCTCTCTGTTTCTCTCTCTCTCTCTCTCCCCCCTCCTTCTCTCTTTCTCTTATGCATTCTCTCTCTCTCACTCACTCACTCATCACCTGCACCTTTCTCCTTCCCTGCACTTCTGGACAAAGACTACAAAGGTAAAGTGAGGAAGCAAGCTTTACTGCTGCAAAGTGTTTAGAGCTCCCCATAAAGCAAGGTGCAGGGTAAGGGCCAGTCATACTTTTTATCTTATCGTCGCCCTAACAATGTATACAATTTAGGACAAAAATCTAAACAAAAAGCCAAGGCTTTATGGCTCAGCACCCATAGCACAGTGGTTAGGGCACTGGCCACATACACCAGGGCTGGCAGGTTCAAACCCAGCCTGGGCCTGCTAAACAATAACAACTGCAACAAAAATACAGCCAGGCATGGTGGCGGTCCCAGCCACTTGGAAGGTTGAGGCAAGAAAATCGCTTAAGCCAAAGAGTTTGAGGTGCTGTGAGCTGTGACACCACAGCACTCTTCCATGAGTGACATAATGAGACTCTACCTCAAAAAAAAAAAAAAATTGGAGAAAGGGAGAAGAGAATGGAGAGGAATCGTGTAACTCTCATTTTATTAAGTGTCATTGTATTTTCAATGTTTTGTATACAATAGAAAAAAATGTTGCCCCTGCTTTCAACTTAATAAATAAACTGGAATGGAAAAAATCAACTAAAATAAAACAGTAATTTTATTATCAAAACAGAACAAGCATGATAACACAGAGGAAGAAAAACTTCTGATTATGAGGTAATGGTTAGAGTAATCAGAAAAATCTTCACAAATGGAGAAGGTTGAGGAGGAGAAAAAAGGAAATATTTGGTTTTTTTTTCTCAACAATGTTATTTTATCCCCAATTTATATATAAAGATATAGCTCAAAGGGATTTTAAAAATTGCCCAAGATAGCTGAGTTATAAAAGAAATTTGTGCCCAGGCCTCTTTGTGTTTAACCCCATGCCACCATACTAAGGAGGTGATCAGTGAATGGATTCATGAGAATATAGAAAGATTCAATAGATGGAGACTGAGAAATCAACATGAATAAAGACAGGGGAGTGGAAGTGCACTGAAAACTTGGTGAACTTCAAGAAATCTAAGGAGGTTGGCATATCAAACAGGGGGTGGATACAAAAGACGAGATTGGAAACCTTTTCAAGTGACAGACATAAGCAAAAAAAGTTCAAATCTTGGAAAAATACAAATCACAGGTCACTCTCTCAGTTGCTTACTTATGTCTCCCCTTCCCTTGGATCAATCTTGATTTAGGAAAACTCCACCACATTGGAGACATGTATGTTAGATTTTCAACACACACTACATGGCTAAAAATTGTTACTGTTGTTGTTGCTATTGTTAACAATGGGATGAGAAATGAATGGAATATTTTAAAGTTTGATTTATATATCTTGAAGAAAGATAAAAGAAAGGAAGAGGAAGGGAAACAGAACCTGAAGAAATAAAATCCATAGTTTAACCTAAATCCATCATGCTCTTATATAGTCTTCAAAGCACTTGAAATTCTATCACTGACATACATTAAACGATTGCCAAAGCTTTAAAAAGTAAGATAGAAAAAAGTAATTTTGATATACAAAATTTGTACCAAAAATCTCAGAAAAATGAATCTCTCTTTGGCTGACACTATCAATTCAACTTACATGGAAGCTTCATCAAATTCAGCCTAATTCCTAGGTTTCTTAAAATATCTTATCTTATTATCCAATTTCTCCTTGGGCTATGATTACCAAATATGTGATACACAAGATATACTCTTAGTTATAATGTAATCATTGAAGTCAACCATCTACATACTACCTGATAAAATCCTTCTATCTATGATAATCAAACTAACTCACCTAATATCCAAGTTTTGCTGTTCAGAATCTAATATTTTTATTCAAAGAACTAAATCTGAATATATTTTTCCTTAGTTTTATTTCACTACTTCCAGAATATGCATGCTCTTAGTCATATGCCTTACTATAGTATCTTTATGGAATATCAAAAAAAAGTGTTTTCCATATTTCCCTGCCAAGTCAAGAGAAATACAGATTACCAGTAAGTCACGCCAGTTTCTATTGACCCACTAAGTGTAAGATAGAAATCTAAAGGTTCTTATTTATGCTGAAAATGTATCGAGTTCTATTTTGAAAGTACACTGACCTGTAAAAAGTATTTCTTATTGTGGTAAACAGGAGCCCTATGTAAATGGATATCTCAACTTGAACTGAAGTTTACTTTGTTCTAATCACAACTGATCTGTATCAGACCTCTTCAATGGTGCCCTTGTTACACAGGACAATCATCCATTCCTCAGATTTGCATTACAGCATAGGATTCCTCACTAAACTCAAACGAATAAAGAAAATACAGTCATATGTCACTTAACTGGAATAATTCTGATAAATGTATCTTTAGGCAACTTTATCATAAAAGTTACACTGACACAAACCTAGATAGTATAGCCTACCACCCACCTAGGTTATATGGTGAGGCCTACTGCTCCCAGGTTACAAATCTATAAAGCATGTTACTGTACTGAATACTGTAGGTGATTGTAACATAATGATTGTAATTTGTATATCTAAATATAACTAAACATAGAAAAGGTACAGTGAAAATATTATATTACAATCTAATGGGACCACTGTCTAATATGTGGTCTGTTGTGACCAAAATGTCATTACGCAGATAAGCCTACAAAACTGATGATCTGGCACATTATAACAAAATTTAAATTTGTTAAATTTGTCATCCTCAAAAATTAATCCCTCAGAAATAAAAATAGCAACTTTCAAAATGGATTCTGTACTATCTTGCAACCTACCTAGATGAAGAATCCAACAGCACGGTGTATACTCAAATTCTAATGTTAGTAACTCTATTAAGCCTGGAGCATTGTAAAAGACTTAGAAGGGTATTAGGAATCTACATTTTCATTTAGCACTGTATCAGAACAACTTACTTTCACTTCCTCTTTCCTTTGCTCTAACTACATCAAAGCAAACTATGAAGATACCCCTTAAAAATTCAGCATATGTCACCTTTATGATAAAAAGTCCTTCCTTAACTACCAGGTTCTACTTACTTACATGTTTCTCCTCTGAGCTCCCATAGCCTCTCATACACACACTACTCCCAAGCTGCATTTACTTATTCTATCCTGTAGCGTTTGACTTACTGTCTACTTGTCTTTAAGAACAAGGGCCATGATTTATTCTTGTTTTCTCATTCCTACCTCAGTATCTGGAATGAAGCAGTTGCCCAAGAAATGTTTGTTTGAATGAGTAAATGACAAACAATATCTATTCTTATAATAGGAAGATCATTCTGTTCAAAATTGCATCTTCAGATTTTTTTATTTTCCCTAATATGTTAAATTAATACAAAAATATTCTAATTTGGCTTCTGTGCAAAATCTGGCACATTTTGACTTTCAGCATTAGATTTATATCAGGTAACATATGTCACCAAAGTGATTTTTTAAAAAAGCAAAAGCATATATATATAAAACCTAAATTTTACTTGAAACAACAGCATGGGTTTAGGAACAGATTGATGAATTTATATCTAAAACTCAGTGATTGTGTTCCATTGTGACATGGGTGTATAATTCTTTCTTCAGGCAAAGGGCAGTCAATAGGCAGCTTCAAAAATAATGAATGTTTGCAGTAATAATTTCATGGGTTGACTGCAACGTAATAGCCTTTATTTTCCATTTAGGCTTGTGATATGTTCCAATAGAAACAGTCTCAAATGAAATATAGTCTATTACAATACTATTTAACCCTCTATTATTTTGTTAATCTTCTTTTGCTGTTTTATTTTGTTTTATGCTTACAGATATGGCAGACTTAGATACCTCACTTTATATTTTTCTGCATCTGTTTCAGCCTTTCTCAATCTACTCTCTGTTATCCAGGAGATGGTCCTCCAATGATTAATTTTATCTGAGTGATTAGGACCTTGTTTCATCTTGCTACAGCCAACCTCTTTCTTGATGTTTTCACTATTCAAGTATCACATCACACAGAAGGTAAAGAGGAAACAAAAAGGTAAAGTCTAGATTAGTTTACTTGCTGTCAATAGTAGAAAGGCTAAGACCCTCACATTAATAATAGTCTTTGGTATTCATAGATATGAAAAGGTTTGACTACAAGGAATATAAAATTTGATGGGTTTAAGTTTCTGGACTCATGTACAGAGACAAATGAGCAATATGTTACAATACACAGAGTACAATCAGCATTCTGAAGGAGGAAGAAATAAGACAAAAACTAGGCTGGTATTGAAACCCTTTGGTTGCTGAGTATAATATACAGCTTAACATTTTTGCAAATAATGGCTTATTAAAGATATCCATCCAATTAGCTTGAGATGGTTTTGCAAAACTGCACATAGAAGGTGTTTACTCTAAAACAAATGAATCAAAAGCTCAAGAAGTGGTTAAAATATAACCATTAAAAATCAAACTTTCCAGTGGATCTGATACAAAATTTTAATAATAGAGGTGGCACCTGTGGCTCAAAGGAGTAGGGCACCAGCCCCATATGCCGGAAGTGATGGATTCAAACCCAGCCCTGACCAGAAAAAAAAAATTAATAATAATAAACCATTGTTTAATTCTTGTTAAAATAGTGTCAAAACCAATTCATTAAATTAAAAAATAAACAAAATTCCTGAGATACTTTGCTACGAAGCACATTTTCCAGTTCCATCCATGTAAACATGAAGGAGGTAAAGTCTCCATTTTTTCTTTAGGGCTGCATAGTATTCCATGGTGTACATATACCACAGTTTATTGATCCATTCGTGGATTGATGGACACTGGGCTTCTTCCATGATCTGGCAATTATGAATTGGGCTGCAATAAACATTCTGATATAAACATCTTTATTGAAATGTGATTTTTTATCTTCTGGGTATATACCTAATAATGGAATTATGGAGTCGAATGGTAGCACCTGTGCAAGAAATTATGTCAAGCTGACGAAGCTGCCATCCTGTTTGGTAAAATATACCACTGCATTTGGTAAAAACACTCTAATGATGGAGATGTTAGTTCAGTCCTTCATGTGTCTTAAAGATAAAGGGGACAATTAACCTGCACAACGTCATGAAGACATTTCAGGTGGTTCATGTTTACTGGTCAAGCCTATGTCATACATTTTTCCTACCAAGGCCAAAGAGGTCTTAGAGGTGGACGGTGATCACTTAGCCCTAAGTCTAAACTACTGTCAAATTGTCCAGAAGCAAAGACATTCAGTGGTCCTATTCTACATCAACATGTCACCTCTGTCATTTTTTTTAATATCCCAAATTTTCTTATGAAATTACACATTTTCTCTGGCAGAAAAACAGAATTTTATTCTGTAGTGATGCCAAAATCATGTGTGTGCTTCAACTGGCACACTATAATGGACTTGGGACTGGTCTAGGCCGGTGCTATGCTTGTTATTTGTCACCATATATACACATACTCGTTCTGCGTGTAGCGTGCCAGGCTCTGGCCATGTGTACGTGTTTGTCTGTATAGACAGAGTTCCTCTGACTCTGTATACCCTCCTGCTACTCACTTCACACTCAGAAGCGAAAGGACTGAGTATTGTTTCTTAAACATTTCTGTCTTCAATAGATCATTTTTTGTAAGTCAAGGAAAATTATTATTTGCAGAAGATGGCTCTGGAAAAAAATAGAAATCTGGTTAAGTTTAGTCGTTATGTAACTTTATATTGTCAAACAAATATATTTTGAGTAGGCTAGTATCAAATTAACAACATTTGTAACCTGCAAGTCCTTTTAAATGGTGTTAAAATATGAAAAAAAAAAACTTAGATGGAGTTTCTAAATAATTTCTTTAATTTGGATCTGGTAAAGAGAAATTTTAAGCCATTAGCACTTGGACTGACTGTGTCATCTGTTGCTTTGATGCCTGGCAGAGTTGTCCCTCATCTGTGACTCAGCCTAACTCTGCCGCCTCCCTTTAAATCCTCTTCAGCCCTGGTCTCTGTTTTCTCTGTAGGTACTTACCATACATATGTCTAATGGGAGCCCTTGTAGGTGTAATCTTCAGCTGATAAGGGCCGACCTCTAGACTAGGCATGGTATTATCCCATGTGTAACAGCAGGAATTATCTTCCTTTCCTATCTAGTACCTGCAGGATGCCAGGCAGTCAGTAGGCATGGTCTGCGTGATGAGGAATGGATGGATACGTCTGTTCATCTTTACTCCATAAAGTTTGCTTTTAAATAACATTATGATTCTGGGCAGTGAACTTTTGGAATATGCCTATAGGTGGTAGTGAGGCAAGAAAGTAAAAGCAGAACTAAAAGACTCTGTCCTAGCCGCCCTGTGTGGGCCTCAGCCAAGCCACAGGCCTTTCTGCTGTCTGTATGTTTCTTCCTTGACATATGCGGTGCCTAGATTGTAACCTAGTAACTTCCCTAGACTTCCGTGGCCTTTGAGGGCAGGTCGTCCGACTGGTCTCAAGGATGCAGGCAAATCTGACCTTCCCCCTTGAGCCCAGGACCTTGAGGATGATGTCATGTCTCTCTCTGTTTTATGACCCTCATGTGCACCCCCATCCTGAAAAGTGGATAAAAGAGAGGCAAGAGACTGAGTTGGGGGGCTCGGTTTTGGAGACACACTGATGTTCCGAGTTACTCCCTGGCCGGAATAAACCCACTTCCTCTAATCAGCTGATGCCTGGAGTCTTCTGTCTGCATCTTCATTTGTGAACAGGAGTATGTGACTATAAAGTGCTGGGAACAGTGCCTGGTGCATAGGGGGCTGCTCCGTAACGTTTGTTCTTACTCTATAACTACAAACAGAAAGAAGAATTGCTGTGTGCTGTGACAACAGACTGCTTGGAAAATGTGTTTTGGTGAGCAGAGAAGATGAATGGAAACTTAATTACACTTAAATCCCACGGTCTTGTGCTGTGAAAGGATATCTTTGTGGATGCCCTCTTTGAGTGTCTTGGGGAGTGGCAAGCCGAGGTCACAGGGACATCTTACTAAGGCCGCTATAGAAGCCCAATGTGGTTTCATCTGATGAGATGTGGTGGCATCATCAGAGCCATTTCCCTCCTCCCACTCATGTGAATTCTTGTGAGAGAGAAACAAAAATTAGGGTAACTGTAGACTTCTTACCCAAACCAGGAATGGGGGGAGTGTTATAAATACACTGGAACGATGGCATAGACAGAGCGGTTTCAGATACTCCAGAATTATTCAGAGCAGTGTACACTTTCGGAATGCATGTAGCCTATTTGGCTTATGATTAATCTTTCTAGGGTATTCTGTCTTTGATGGGCATGTTTGCCTTGAAATTGCATTCACAAGATAAACGGGCCATTTAATCCATCGTTTTAGTTTCATTCATTAATACAGAATATTAACTATAGGGTTCTTTCTTTGTCTAAAATTGAACTTGTCTTTTTTAATTTCTAAAAATGTATGGAGTAAAGTGTAATTGTGCTCAATAGACAGATCGGGCAGTGGTGAAGTCAGCTTTGGGGATAGCCATCTCCTGAATCCTGTGCACTTTACCCACTATGTAATTTCTCATATCCAACCCCCTCCCACTTCCTCACCCATCTGAGTCTCCATTTTTCATCATTTCACATCCTGTGTGCTTGAATAGATATTATTTAGCTCCTGCTCATGAACGTGATGTCTGTTTTTATGTGCCTGACGTGTTTCATTTAAGATAATGGCCTCCACTTCCTCCACATTACTGCAGAAGACCTGGTCCATTCTTTCCCAGGGCTGAATATTCTGTAGTCACCGCATTCTCTTTATCCAGTCCTCTGTTGATGGACGTTGAGGTTGATTCCGTATCTTTGCTGTTATGAACAGTGCTGTTGTAAAAGCACAGACATCTTTTTTATGTGATGGTTTCTTTTCCTTTGCACAGATTCATAGTAGTGGGACTGCTGGATTGAAGGACAGTTCTAGTTTTAGCTCTTTGAGAGATCCCCATACTTTTTTTTTCATAGAGATTATACTAAGGTGACCAGATTTTGACATTGGTAAAGCGGGACACCATTGATCCAGGGTGGGGTGGGGTGGAGGAGGGGTGTGTTCTTGATTAAATATACATGGAGCAACAAAAATTTTCATAGAACGCAAAAATAGTATTGTAATTTTTTTTAATTTCAACAGAAGTACAATTTACAAATATAATACATTAAAAAAAAATATGTATAGGGCAGCACCTGTGGCTCAAAGGAGTAGGGCGCTGGTCCACCTGGGCAACCTTGCTGAGGAGGGCAGTAGGGAGTTTACATTAGCCTTTTCATTTCCAACTGAAGTTACATTTACCTCTTCATTCCCAAATAGAGTTACATTAACCTTTTCAGCAGCCAATTACTGTATATTCCCTTCCTGTTGTCCTGCCCTTCCCTAGATTGTCGTGCATTCTTTCCAAAAATCGGGACTTTGTTAAAATGACAAGGGACACAGGATAAATTGTTAAAAATCAGGACTGTTCCTCCAAAAGCGGGACATCTGGTCACCTTAGATTATACTAATTTACCTTCCCACCAAAACTGTGTAAGCATTGCATTCCCTTTTCCCACTTCTTTGCCAATGTTTTTTTTTTTTTTCATGATGGCCATTCTAACTGAGTTAAGATGATATCTTCATGTGAGGTATCACCTAAACCCAGTTATTGTGATCGTAATTGCATTTTTGTGATGAATGATGTTGAGCATTTCTTCATGGACCTCTTGGCCGTTTGTATGTCGTCTTTTGCAAAACATCCATTTATGGAATGTGGACTTGAGGATGACTCTTTACAGTTGATGTCAGGGCTTAGCCGCTTTCCCTAGTTTTAATGTCTGCTGAGTTGAACTGGGGAGAAGGGCCAATTTCCCTCCCCTGTGGTGAACTGGAAAACAGTGGAAGGAAAAGAGGATAACATGAATTGAGAAGTTAACTTTTCTTTAAATTTTTTAACCACTTCCTTGAATTATATTTCATTTTCAACTCTTCAATACAGAGTTGTAAGCAGCTCTGGTTTGGTTTACCCGGGTACTTTGATTTACAACTGAGGAAAATGAAGCTCACTCAAACTAGTGTCTTGTCTTGGATGGGCACCTTTATAGTCTCAAAACCAGGCTAGACCTCAGGTTTCTCTTATTAAATCCAATGCTGTTTCCTGTGCACTGCTTAAATCATCAAAGAATTTTGTGTCTAAGTAAATTAAATAACCCTCTCTGTCCTTTACAGCTGAAATTTCTACACACAAACACAACACACACATACTTGAAAATTAGGGAACTATTCGCATCTGGCTTCATCCTCTTAAAAGAGCATTTGGATCTGAGAGCAAGTGGCATCCTGCCAGTGACAAATGGAGGCGCTGAGATTGCCTTCCCACCACCCGCTACCTTTTATGGTGTCGAGGGATTTCTCCCTCTCCTTTGTGACCCAGCTGCAAAGCAGCTGTTGTTTGGACTTCTGCCTTTCCACTCTTCCAAGGCAGCTTTGCTAACCATCCCCACAAGGTTTAAACTTCTGCAGCCCAAGTTTCAACACTGAGTTCTGTGGTCTCAGGCCAGTCCCGTGGGGCCCAGGCAGCATAGCAGCTTCCAGTGCTATTGCTGGGCAGTGTGGGTGGGGTGAGGGTGAGCATGCACGGAGAACTGGTCGCGCCAGCGGAGAAGTACCCCTTACACCTGCAGACCTCAGGAATTGCTGGACTTGTTGTTAACAGCTGAGATTGGACGGCTTTCTATGGCCACTAATACCCTACAAGGGGATCATATTGACCACTTTGTCTTTACAAAGAAAGGTTTCCTGTTGGAGACCATTTCTTCATGACCTCTCAGGGTCATCTTACAGAGTACAGAAGGCTGCTAAACTTTGTGGCTTCTCATTTTCTCGTGGTTAGAAGGGAGGTGTTACCAATGATAGCAGTAGGCATGAAGTTCTAAGTGTCGCTCACGTCTGCAGATACAATCAGATTTACCACTGGGAACTAGACCATCTATCACTTAGGCAACAACACTTTTCAAGCAGAGCAGGCATTTAAGAAGTGTTTTTTGAGTATTTGCTTTTGCAAGATGTTTAACATTCTTTGTGCATTTTTGACCACCTACTATGCATCTGGCCCTGGGCTAAGTGTTGATTAAACAATTCTCCTGAAGTGGTTTACAATTAGAAGAGGAGATTACAAATGGTAATTAGAGTGCATATGGTAAGTGTCACAACAAAAGTAGGAATCAAGTGTGGTGAGAGCACCCAGGAGGAAAAGGCTCAGCTTGAAGAATCCTGGGCAGGATTAACTGGGTCGTGGCCATAACGGGAAAGATATCTAAGTCTAAAAATAGATGGAGGAGGGTTATTTTCTCTTCTCATTTTAAATTAAAATAAAGAGAAAATCCCTACATATCAGTTTTTATGCCCCATTGTGATTTATGCTTTGGTTTTCTGTTCTTTTCAAAACCCCGTGTATGGCAGGCCCTCCTGCTGACCCTTGGCTCCCCTAAGCCAGGCATGGTACCGACTGAGTTGTCTGTCATTGTTCTATCCATTTTCTCTCCTGCCCTCACTGGCCCCACACCACCCTCTTCTACTCACTTCTGACTTCAAGACCTGTTAAACACACTACACTGAGGTCACCAGCGGTCTCTTACTAAATCCAGTGGCTATTTTCCAGCATTTGACACAATCGAGTTACTACTGTTTTCTTAAGATACTGGATCACATTCCTGCAGCTCCTTGATCCAGCCTGATTTACAAACTGCACCAGTGATGCCTCAGGAGTCTGAAAGTTGTGTCGATCTCCACAGTTCTTACAACTGTAGAATCTAACCTCCTAAACCAGGTGCTCTTGTATAATTTACCACTGTGCCTTCCATTTTGCAGGGCAGAGCCTGTGGGGTCGTTCTTCTTACTCTGTCTTCTTTCTGACATCCCTTCCCTACCCACCCATCTCACCCTCCTGTCTGTTTTATCTGGACCTCTCTCCTGTCCACACCGACTGGAGCCCCACCAGCACCTGCCGAATTTGCTTCTGTTCCCGTCCACTCTGTTTTCCTCAGTACCCTCAGGATGATATTCCTGAAACCGCAGATCACATCTTTATGTGACTGATAAGCCACCTGCCGCTCTTCCCTGGCCTTTCCCTGGCTCACTGCTCCCTACTGCTGCCTTGGTCCCCCTGGGCCTTCACACTGTGCCTTTGTTTTTCCTTTTGTCCTTCTTCCCATAGGTATTTTACCTTTATGCCTCTTCTCAGAATTTTTTTGTCTTCCCTTCAGTTTTCAATCCTATACATCTTTTGATTTTTTAGATTAGGTATGAGTTCCTTTGGAAACCCCCTCAGGACACTTTCACTACATCAAACCGACTCTTACGGGACAAGGTCCCATCCGTCTTTTCTCATACTCTAAGCAGCTGTGGCTTGTCCGCCTTTGTCAGAGCAGATGCTGTGTCCATTGTTATTCATACTTCTTGTCCTACTGTTTAACACAGTTCTGGGCACATGGAAATGCCCTAAAAATATTTGTCATATTAAGGGAATCAATTGGTAAAGTGAATGAATGGCTAAAATTTTGTCGTTTTAACGAAAAGCAGATGTTTTTGTTTGTAATTGAATGTAAATTGTGTGCATAATTCTAAAGTCTGTAAAAGGCTCATTTTAAATTTGCATAATTTTCGAATAAAATTTTAAGATATACTTGTGCTGGTATTTCCCTATAACTTAATTACAAATTTGATTTAAACAAAATTTCTACTAATTTCACCTTAGCTACCTCAGATCTTTCGATGAAATGTCTGAATACGCAAATCAACTGAGATTATGGACAAATAAGAGTTATGATGACACATTGGTTTTAACTTGACTTTTAGCTTAAGATAGCAGCATAAGGTAATAGCCTGAGTAATTTGCCCAGGTGGAGCTTAAGATGCATTTGTATCCGACCAAATCATCTCCACTGAAATGTCATTGCAGTGTGCACAGGTGACTTCTTTAAAATTGAAGGGAGAGGGCTCGGCGCCTGTGGCTCAATCGGCTAAGGCGCCAGCCACTTACACCTAAGGTAGCGGGTTCGAATCCCCAGCCTGGGCCTGCCAAACAACAAAGATGGCTGCAACCAAAAAATAGCCGGGCATTCTGGTGGGCGCCTGTGGTCCCAGCTACTTGAGAGGTGGAGGCAGGAGACTCGCTTGAGCCCAGGAGTTGGAGATTGCTGTGAGCTGTGATGCCATGGCACTCTACCCAGGGGGATAGCTTGAGGCTCCATCTCAAAAAAATAAAATAAAATAAAATTGAAGGGAGACCAGAAGTAGAAAGGAAATGCAAATTGCAACCTAACAGGGATTGGAGCCAGCTCTCCACCTTTACTCCTGTCATGTTTATAGAAAGTTAGCCATTTTGTGTTTATACTTGAAAAGCTGACATTTCTACTCGTATTGTCAAAGCTGTGTAGAAAGCAGCAGTTAAACGTGAATTTTAAAAATTATCAGATTTTTAAATGTGCTGATGAGAGGCAGTTATAATTTGAAATGGTTACGCAAAACGGTTCCACATGTTGACAGCTTATAAACTGATTTTTAATTTTTTTAATTTAAAACATGATTACATGTCAGTAGGTGAGTTTTTTATGCTATTACCTCTACTTTTTTGCTTCCTTTTTGGCTTTCTTGCAAGTCTTCTCCTTTTACTTCTCACTCAAGGTGCCAGGTGGCCGGTACTCTGAATCCCTGCCAGTCCTGGTGTGTGGCACCCCAGCCACGCAGTCTTTCTGAATTAGCCTTCCACACCCTCTTGCTCTGGCGTCTCAGCGCTCCGTGACTCCTCTACGCACACGTCTACCTTCCTCCTGACATTGCTCCCACACAGTCTTTCCCAGGTGAATAAATTATGCCTGCA
Source organism: Galagoides demidoff (assembly GCA_963574575.1). NCBI lineage: Eukaryota > Metazoa > Chordata > Mammalia > Primates > Galagidae > Galagoides > Galagoides demidoff. The sequence goes on from CAUYQV010046801.1 coordinate 22,048, forward strand.
TTCCACCCATGTCCAGCAAGTAAAAACTGGTGGAATCATCTTTGACTCTTATTTGTCTATTACTGTCTGATCTTTCGGCTGCTTACCCTCAGAAGAAACCCCAAATGTGATCCGTTCTCACCCCTTCTCCTGCCACCTCCCTGGTCTGAGCTGCGAGGATGAACTACCTCCTGAGTGGCCTCCCACCTTTCTCTTCTGTCCTCCGTACCATCAGTTTTCCACCTAAAATCCAGAGGGTGCTTTTCTAAGTATAAATTGTTATAGGTCATGTCCGTTGGTGAACAGAGGTGATTTCACCGCTGTTTAAAATCCTCTATCATGTCCCTTCCTTGTCAAAAGAAATTCCAGTGCTTGCTGTAGCACCAGGTGTACTGAGAGGGGAAGGGAGCAGAGATCAGCCTGGCTCCTGCACAGGGATGTCACGTAAACTTGGGGAGCGTCCCAGGTTTGCACAGCTCCCAGAGGCTGCTCAACCCTCAGGTCAATACCTGAGGAAACCGCAGCCAAAGTGACGTGTAGCATCCAGTGTTGGAACTGATTTTCACTACAAAAAAGGAAAACCAAATTGCAGCCTCCTTGTAGAATTCTGGTAGGTCCTATATGATCTGGTCCCTCCTGAGAGCCTCCTTTCCTGTATTTAGTTGTCTTTCTTTTCTTTCCTATCTCTCCTCTTTCTCTTTTCCTTTCCTTCCTTCCTTTTTTTGGTGGCATTTATCCGCTGCTGCCAGACTGTCTTCCCTGACAGGCCGTAGTGCCCCAAACATGCCAGGTCTTCCCACACCTGCTCAGTCCCTTAGGATACTTCCCAAATGTCCTTCTTGTCCATTAAAGGCCCTTCTTGATCACTTTATCAAACATAACCCAGTCCCACCCTCAGTGGTGTATTGCCTTCTCTCCCCTTCACTCTCAAAATACCAAAGGACCAACTCCTTTCCGTCCCCTTTGGAATCCCAACAGTGAAATGAGCCAATAACACAGTGGGTGCGACTAAGAACATGTAATTACATCCTACAGGCAGTTTCTCCAGTTACAAACGAGGTGGGTTCTTAAGTTGACTTGTATGTAACTTGAAACAGGTACACTTACCTGTTATGTGTAATAGCCTTTGTTCATAAGTAGAAGTGTGTCAGTCAGATGTTTGTATCTCAGGGACTTAAATGTAATAGCCTCCGTTTGTAAGTATGAGTTCCAGATAAGCTGGGTGTCTGTAACCTAGGGACTTTCTTTAAACTACAATTTATAACCTGTTTATTTTATTTAGCAGTGGGTCATGAAGATCTTTTGTGATTTGCACAATTTTCTACAAAATTATTTTAACAGATAAATAGTATTAATATTTCATTGAGATGAAGTTTGGTTAATCAAGTTCATGCTGGTGAAACTTAACTTTCTATGAACAATACTATAATGAAAATGAATGGCAACTTCTTTATGTATATGGGAATTTCCTTAGGACAAAGGCCCAGAAATCGAATCAGTTGGCCAAAGTGTATCTGTGATTTAAAGCTTTTGATGCATGTTGAATTGTCCCCAGGATTATTTTACTACATTTTGCTATCAATATATTTTAGCATTGTGTTGTATGGGTGGTTATTTTGAACTCTCAGGAAAACTGAATTATCTTTGTTTGGAAATTTATTGATAGATGATTAATAACATCTCAGTGTGTTAACTCACATTGTAGGTAAATCAGGCCCCAAGTGAATATACCATGGCTCTACAGAGATTTTGACCATTATGTTTTGGTATTAGCAAATTGTTTCTGCCCTTTGCTCATGGTCATGAGTGGCATCCAGGCCAGCAAGGCAGCTCTGCACAGAACGATCCACTTCTTTATTTTCTTTGAAACTTGGTCTGTTGCGGTCTTTCATCCCACTTGGTCAGCCATTTAATTTCAACCCATCCTTTCCCAAGGGTTCACCTAAATCTGGGAGGTATAATGGTGCTCAAAACCCAAAAACGAGCTGTGCTCTGTCATCTGGTCTGAGCGGATAACTGCACCTTGGAACCTGAGGGCTCCACAATGGACTGAGGGTGGGTCTCAGGGAGGGCGGCTTTGCTCAGGAAGGGGGCTTTGGTTCTGGGGTCCAGCCTTGTCATAAGCGTGCCACAGCCCCTGCGCCCTTGCCGGGTCTCTGCACTTGCTCTGGGTATTGCCTCTGAGCATAAACCACTGTCTTGGGTGTCTTGCAGTATAATTTTTCAGTGAGCATAGATCTTAGGACAGTATATTCTAGGCATCTTCCAGGCAACTTCTGCTTCGGGAGGTCTAAAAGACCTGACATTTAAGGAAGGAGGGACCCAGGTGAGAACGCAGAGGAGGCAAACACTAATATCGGGCAACTACTGAGCCAATTCGTTTGTGCCAGGTGGCCTGCGGTAATGTACACAACTTAGCAGCTGAGAGTTACACCTTATTTATGCCCACAGGATATCTATCATTTATAATATGTGGTATTATGTTTTAAAGCTTTTAGAGAATGTATTATATATCCCTAAAAAATTGAATGTGATGGTCACTTCTAAGGTATCTAAAAGTTTGGTGAGGAAACTATTTGGTTGCATGAAAACAAAATATTTCACCATGTAAGTTACTACCAGCCCCGTCCTTTCACTTTGCCTTAATTATGCTTAGCTCTGGCTCATGATATATGATGATATTTGGGGGGGGGGGGTAGAATTAAATGGTTTGATATAAGAATATAAGTCATCTTGTTTTGTAAGAATAAGTTGAACTGTGAGATTTTATAAGAGGAGAAAACACATTTCTATCCTGAAGATGCTTCACATACAAATACCATGATACTTACAGAGGCTTCCTCACATTGGCATAATCAATTATTAACTCAATCTCCAGCCCCTCCCCCCTTCCCAGAGAATAGGGAGAAACAGCAGAAAGCTTGGTCTTTCTAGTGACGGACCCTCATCTGTAGCCCACAACAATTTGCCTGATTAGAAAATATACTCCTATCATCCAGAAAATGCTAGGGGATAAGGAGCTCTATGTCAAGAAATGGTGTCAAAGACCAAATATTAGATAAGAAAATTCTCCTAGTTCCTCTATTTTTGAAGAAATTGCAAGGATTTTAGGAAGTTTGTGCCAGACACAGAGAATGAAGACCAAAAAATATATAACTTAGCAAATTAGCTGAATATTGACCTTATAATATAGAATGGGTTATAAAAATTTTACTGAATATTTCTCTTAGTTTTATTTATATGTTTTATTAACTACGAAGTAGACCTGATCAATCAGGTGTGGTCCTTATTGAGGCAGTGTTTTTTTCATGAGTTTAATAAATATATTGTCTGGGCTTAGTGGTGCACATGTATGATCCCGGCACATTGGGAGGCTGAGGTGGGAGGATTGCTTGAGACCAGGAATTTGAGACTAGCCCGGGCAACACAGCAAGACCCCATCTCTACAAAAAGTAAATTAGCTAAGTTGCTGGGTGTGATGCTTCATGCCTGTAATCCCAGCTACTCTGGAAACTGAGACAGGAGGATCACTTGAGACTAGGAGTTAGAGGCTACAGTGAGCTACGATGACACCACTGCTCTCCAACTTAGATGACATAGTGAGACCTTCTCTTTAAAAATAAATATTATCTCAGATGTCTTTAATATTCTGTACAGTTCCCTTTTCTTGGTCTCTAAACTATGTGTCTAAACAGTGTACAAAATGCTTAACAGGGCAAACAGGAGTTTCTACAACTAGTAGCCACTCTCTAATGCTTATTTGTAGAAAATGCTGAGATAATCTAAAAGACACCGAGACAAACGCGCTGAGAAACGACATTCTCTTCACTTTCTAGACTGACATCACTTTAAGCCATAGCAGCTGAAACATTTGATCAAATATCATAACACCTCTCAACTGCCATAATCCTTCCTGGGGCCCAGGCATGTGGGTGGCTCAGTGACTCTCAACTTTATATACAGCAGGTCTGCACTTCACATCGTTGATAGGTCTTGGGGCATTGCACCTTACAGCAAACAATGCAGGCCTGCAAATAATGGCATTTCAGTAGTTTTGTTATAGCTTGAGGGAAAAGCATGGTTTTTATTGTATGTTGATTCTCTTAAAGTTGCAGTTTCTAAGAACCTCTTGACCACATTAAATGAGGACTTACTGTGCTCTGGAGGAGAGTGTCTTTTGACACTTGACTGCCTCAGTAGTGCTCAGAGCAGTCTGTGTGTGATAGTGTAGTAGCACCCCCTAGAAAGAATATTTCTGGCCTTTTATGTGTTTATTTTGCATCTAGGAGATCATGGGACTCATTACCTTTAATAATTTATTCCCTTGAGCAACCAGAGACTAATGCCCTTTGAGTTGGTTGCATATTTTTAAAGCTACATACTATTGCTTTACCTGTGGACTACACGGAGGAATTTCACTACCCCGTTTAGCAGAGCATTGATCAAGGAGCTACTTTCTGCTTCTCTGTCCTTAAAAACTTAAGAAGAACTTCTCAGACCCTTTTATCTTTGCATGTAATGTTTGTATTGATTGCTTATCGCTGAGTGCTTTCATTTTGCATCTTAGTTTATCGTCTCCTGCAAATTCTTTGTGCATCATTTTCCAGTGATGATGTAAGACAGAAACAGCTTTCATGGAAGATAGTTTTTCCATGGATTAAGGGAGTGGTTTCGGGACGAATCGTGTGTTAAATCCCCACCTCAGATCATTAGGTGTTAGGTTCTTTTTTTTTTATTTTTTATTAAATGATAACTATGTACATTAATGCAATTCTGGGGTATAGTGTGGTGTTTTCATATACAATTTGAAATATTTTCATCAAACTGGTTAACAAAGCCTTCATGTCATTTTCTTAGTTACTGTGTGAAGACAATCATATTCTACTCTTAGAAAGATTCACTTGTACCCTTGTAAGATAAACCACAGAAGTGATCCCTCCAATCCCCCTCCACCCACCCATTCCCCGCTTCTTTCTCCCTCCCCCCTCCCTGTATACTTAGGCTGTTATTACATTATAGGTTTCATATGAAAGCTATAAATTAATTTCATAATAGGGCTGTGTACACTGGATACTTTTTCTTCCATTCCTGTGATACTTTGCTAAGAAGAACATTCTCCAGCTCCATCCATGTGAACATGAAGGACGTAAAGTCTCCATCTTTCTTTATGGCTGCATAGTATTCCGTGGTGTACATATACCACAGTTTGTTGATGCATTCATGGATCAGTGGGCACTTGGGCTTCTTCCATGACCTGGCAATTATGAATTGGGCTGCAATAAACATTCTGATACAAATATCTTTGTTGTAATGTGATTTTGGGTCTTCTGGGTATATACCTAATGAAGGAATTGCAGGATCAAATGGCAGGTCTATTTTTAGTTCTCTAAGTGTTCTTCAGATGTCCTTCCAAAAGGAACGTATTAGTTTACATTCCCACCAGCAGTGTAGGAGTGTTCCCTTTTCTCCATATCCACGCCAGCATCTCTGGTTTTGGGATTTTGTAATATGGGCTAATCTTACTGGAGTGAGGTGATAACTCAAAGTAGTTTTGATTTGCATTTCTCTAATGATTAAGAATGGTGAGCATTTTTTCATATAACTGTAGGCCATGTGCCGAAATTTCTTTAGAGAAATTTCTCTTCAAGTCCCTTGCCCACCCTGAGATGGGATCACTCATTCTCTTCTTGCTAATATGTTTGAGTTATCTATGGATTCTAGTTATTAAACCTTTGTCAGAGATTTGATCAAGTCCCAGTCGTGTATTTTTGATGTTGCTTCAGTTGCCCAAGGGGTCGT
>CAUYQV010046803.1:0-17745 GCA_963574575.1 Galagoides demidoff
CTGCCTCCGCCTCCCAAGTAGCTGGGACTACAGGCGCCCACCACAACGCCCGGCCATTTTTTGGTTGCAGCCATTATTGTTGTTTGGCAGGCCCGGGCTGGGGATTCGAACCCGCCACCTTAGGTGTACGTGGCTGGCGCCCTAGCCGATTGAGCCACAGGCGCCGAGCCCGTCAAACTGTTAAAGTCAAAGACAAAGAAATAATCTTGAAAGCAGCAAGAGAAAAATGACTACATTCCCCTGTCGGGAATCCTCAATAAAATAATAGCTGATTTCTCATCAGAAACCCTGTCACTAGAAGTCACTGTGATGACATATACAAAATGTTTAAAGTTAAAAAAAAAACTGTTAAGCAAGACTTCCACATCCAGCAAAACTCTCCTTAAATGACTAAATGGTATTTATCTGAGGAATGCAAAGCAACACATCATATTAACAGTTTAAAGAAGAGAAACCCCACAATCATATCAATTGAGGCACAAAAAGCATGTGATAAACTTCAACGTACATTTATAATTCCTAAAAAGTTCTCCACAAAGTAGGAATAGAATCTAACTTCCGCAACCTGGTACATAGTATAAGATATCCACAAAAACATATCACTGACATTAAACTTAATAGTAAAATATTGAAGGCTTTTTGTCTAAGTACCAAAGATAGGATATCCACTCTCACAACTTCTATTCTGCCTTGTGCTAAAGATTCTAGACAGTGCAAAAAAGAAATGAAAACATCAGGCTGGGCACAGTGGCTCATGCCTGTAATTCTAGCACTCTGGAGGTCAAGGTGGGTGGATTGCTTGAGCTTACAAATCTGAGGCCAGCCTGAGCAAGAGCGAGACCTGTCTCTAAAAAAACAGCCAAGCATTGTGGTGGGCACCTGTAGTCCCAGCTACCCAGGAGGCCAAGGCAAGAGGATTGCTTGAGCCCAAGAGTTTGAGGTTGCTGTGAGCTAGGACTCCACAGCACTGAACTGAGGGTGATCAAGTGAGACTCTGTCTCCAAAAAAGAAAAAAAGAAAACATTAAAGATAGGCAGATGGGAAAGGGAGAAGGAAAATTGTTTTGATTCAGAAACAATATGATCATGTACAAACTAAATCTCAAAAAATCTACAAAAAAACTTCCTAGAACTAAAAGTGAGTTCAACAAGGCCACAGAATACAAGGTCAAAACATAAAAGTCAATAAATACTAGCAATAAACAATAGGAAAATTTAAAAAGATAGTATCTACTATGATAGCAATGTTTGTGTTCCCCCGGAATTCACATGTTGAAACCTAATCACCGTATGATAGCATTAATGGAGCCTTTAGAAATAGAACTAGCGCCCTTATAAAAGATGCACCAGAGGTTCAGGCCCGTAGCACAGTAGTTATGGCGGCGGCCACAAGCACCCAGGCTGGCGGATTCGAACCTGGCCCGGGCCGGCTAAATGCCAATGCAACAACAACAAAAAATACCTGGGTGTTGTGGCAGGCGCCTGTAGTCCCAGCTACTTGGGAGGCTGAGGCAAGAGAATGCCTTGAGCCCAAGAGTTTGAGATTGCTGTGAGCTAAGACTGCACAGCACTCTACCGAGGGCGACAAAGTGAAACTGTCTCCAAAAAAAGAGCGGCACCTGTGGCTCAAAGGAGTAAGGCTCCTGGCCCATATGCCGGAGGTGGCGAGGTTCAAACCCAGCCTGGCCAAAAACTGAAAAAAAAAAAAATATATATATATATATATACACATACACACCAGTGAGCTACCGTACCTTTTTTCCACCACGTAAAGTTACAGCCAAGTCTGCTGGCACCTCGATCTTGAAAATCCCAGCCACTAGAACTGTGAGAAATAAATTCTTTTGTTTTACAAGACACACAGCTTACGGTATTTTGTTACAGCAATATGAACAAATAAGTAAGTACCATTAACAAGGGCTGCAAAGAAAATTAAAGACTTAGGTATAAACTTCACAAAATATTCACAGGACAAGTACACTTAGAACTATAAAATATAACAAAAGAAATGACATACTGTGTATGGACTGGAAGATTCAACTGAATAAAAATATTAATTCTCCCAACATTGATCTACAGGTTAATGAAATCCCTATTAAAATTAAAATCTCAGCAAACAGCAGATGTCTAAGGCCGCGGGTCGCTTACCACTGCCGCTGCTGCGATCATCGAGCCGGATGGCTCTGCAGCTGCCGCTGCCGCTGCAGCGCGTGGTACTGAGAAAAACGCGCCAGGAACCCAGCGCCAGGCACCGCCCCCTGCTCTCGCGAGAGCTCCCGGACCGAAGACGTCGACAAGTGCGAGGACGGCGTAGCGTGCCACGCGACTACATACGTCAGCGTAGCCAATTTCTGCCTCCGCTACGCTGACGCACCTCTTGCCCCCTTCCGGCTACTTTGGCCTATCCTAAGGGGCGTCCGGAGCCTGGCCCTGGTACTGGAGCTGTTTTCTGGCTGCCTGTCTGTAGACTGTTCCGCAGGAGAGAGAAGTTCGGCACCCGCATAGAGGAGACGGGCAGAGAGGGCTGTCCAGCTGTGTCCTAGCTGCAGAGACAATGAGCGCCCCCTGATGGTGCGTCTCCCATTCTTCATTCATTCTTTGTAGTCATCCCATGCCTCTCAAACATAGCTGGAGCCAAGCTCCTCCAACCACAAAATGAGGCTAGGAGGATGGGTGAATCACCTCTGAGGCCTGGGCCCAGGATTCAGGGGAGCCTTCCAAGGTGCCTGATTGCCCTGTTTCTGGCTCCAAGACAGAAAAGGAGCCTCATGCTGGCTCACACTGAACCGGCTCACTGAATAAGGAACTGCACCATTTGCACAAGGGGATATCCCCTTTCCCTGATGGCCTGGGTGCCAGGCTAACAGGAGGGACACACACACACACTAGGCCCCACGCAGATGTACTGAAATTCCATCAAGGGTTTCTCAGCTCACGAGATGGGGGGGATTAGGGACCTGTGTTAATACTAGAGGGCTGGCCCTTTAAGGGGGCTGGCTCTAAGATTCAGACCCCACCCCCCCTTTGGTGCCTGTGGCTTACGTGGCTAAGGCGCCAGCCACGTACACCTAAGGTGGCAGGTTTGAATCCAGCCCAGGCCCGCCAAACAACAATGATGGCTGCAACCAAAAAATAGCCAGGCGTTGTGACACGCGCCTGTAGTCCCAAATACTTGGGAGGCGGAGGCAGGAGACTCGCTTGAGCCCAGGAGTTGGAAGTTGCTGTGAGCTGTGATGCGACAGCACTCTACCCAGGGGCACAGCTTGAGGCTCTGTCTCAAAAATTAAAATAATAAAAATAATAATAATAAAAATGACTCAGACACCCCCCCCAATCCCAAAGTGGGGAGGAGTAATTTATTTGGGAGAGAAATTTTGGAGGGGAAAGAGAATTTATTAATAAAGAAATCTTTACGGCCAGGCGTAGTGGCTCATGCGTGTAATCCTAGTACTTGGGAGGCCAAGGTGGGTGGGTTGCTTGAGCTCACAGGTTCGAGACCAGCCTGAGCCAGAGCTAGGCCTCGTCTCTAAAAATAGCTGGGCCTTCTGGGGGACACCTATAGTCCCAGCTACTCAGAAGGCGGACGTAAGAGAATCACTTAAGCCCAAGTGTTTGAGGTTGCTGTAAGCTATGACTGACGTAAGGGCACTCTACCAAGGGCAACAAAATGAGACTGCCTCAAAAAAGAAAGAGAGAGAAGAGAGACAGAGAGAGAGAGAAAGGAAAGGAAGGAAAGAAAGAAAAGGTGCACAATGGCTCACACCTATAATCTGGGGAGGCTGAGGCAGAAGGATTGCCTGAGCTCACAGGTTCCAGACAATACTGAGCCAGAGCGAGACATATCTAAAAATAGCCAGGCATTGTGGTGGAGCCTGTAGTCCCAGCTAGTGGGAAGGCTGAGGCAAGAGAATCACTTGAGCCAAAGAGTTTGAGGTTGCTGTGAACTGTGACGTTACAGCACTCTATTGAGGGCAACAAAGTAAGACTCTGTCTCAAAAAAAGATTGTTGTTTGATGGTAAAGATAGAAATACAGACTGATGGCTTGGCACCCATAGCACGGTGGTTACGGCAAGCCACACACACCAAGGCTGGCAGGTTCAAACCCAGCCCAGACCTGCTAAACAACAATGACAACTGCAACAACAAAAAAAAATAGCTGGGCTTTGTGGCAGGCACCTGTAGTCCCAACTACTTGGGAGGCTGAGGTAAGAGAATGGCTTAAGCCCAAGAGTTTGAGGTTGCCGTAAGCTGTGACTCTGTTTCAAAAAAAACCATGGCACTCTCCCCAGGATGACAGCTTGTGACTCTGTTTCAAAAAAAAAAAAAAGAAAGAAAGATTGATGTAACAGAATAGAGAATTCAATCATAGATCCACACAAATACCTGCAACCGATTCTTTCCTTTGCATTTAAAAAAATTTTGTTGAGGCAGGGCATGGTGGCTCACGCCTGGAAACCTAGCACTCTGGGTGACTGAGGCTGGTGGATTCCCTGAGCTCACAGGTTCCAGACCAGCCTCAGCCAGAGCTAGACCTCATCTCCAAAAGTAGCCAGGCATTGTGCCAGGCACCTATAGTCCCAGCTACTTGGGAGGCTGAAGCAGGAGAATCACTTGAACCCAAGAGTTTGAGGTTGCTGCGAGCTATGACGCCACTGCACCCTACTGAGAGCTATGAAGTGAAACTCTGTCTCAAAAAAAAAAGGTGTTGTTTGATGGTAGAGATAGAAATATAGATTAATGTAACAAAATAGAGAATTCAATCATAGATCCACACAAATATCCGCAACTGATTCTTTCTTTCTTTTTTTTTTTTTTTTTTGAGATAGTCTCACTATGTCGCCTTCAGTAGAGTGCTATGGTGTTACAGCTCAAAGCAACCTCCAACTCTTGGGTTTAAGCAATTCTCTTGCCTCAGCTTCCCAAGTAGCTGGGACCACAGGCACCGGCCACAATGCCCAGCTAATGATTCTTTCTTTTTTTTTTTTAATTTTATTGAATGGTAACTATGTACATTAATGCACTTCTGGGGTACAGTGTGGGGTTTTCACATGCAATCCAAAATACTTCCATCAAACTGATCAACACAGTTTGTCATTTTCTCAGTTATAGTTTTAAAACATTCTGATTCTACTCTTAGAGAGTTTCACTTGTACCCCTGTAAGATATACCTCAAAAATGGTCCCTCCAATCCCCCTCCCTCTGCCCATTCCCCCCTCCCTTCTCCCTCCCCCCTCCCCACATACCTGCTTCTATCTTGTGCTGCTATTGAATTGGGAATCCAGAAACATCTCTTAGAGGCTAGGAGGCTCTGTTTGCTGGGCCAAATATTTCAGAAGGAGCTACTATGTGGCAGTTTCTGCCACCGTAGCCAAAGGCCTGTTGTTGCTATGGAAAGTGGGTGAAGGGGTACTCTGACCAGCTGCAGCCATGACCCATTGTTCCTACCTATCATAGCCAGAAAGTTACTCTTCTTGTTCCTGACTCCTTGCCAGAATAAGAATTAGCCTCCTTGGGGCTGGAGGACTCCATAATCACTGCTAGAAAATAGTTGTCCTGTGTCAAAATTGTCCCATGAGCTTGGGATGGGGCAGCCATATGAATCCAGCCATGTCTTAGTCTGTTCAGGCTGCTACACAAAATACCATAGCCTGGCTAGTTTGTAAAGGACAAAAGTTTATCACAGTTCTGGAGTCTGGGAAGTCCAAACTCAAGGTGCTGGCAGGTTTAGGGTCTAGTAAGTGCCTGTTCCTCATAGTCTTCTTGCTGTGACCTCACATGGAGAAAGGGACAAGAAAGCTCCCTTAGGCTTCTTTTAGCAGTAATCTTATTCATCAAGGTTCCACCTTCATGACCTAGTCCCCTCCCAAAGGCCCACCTCTTAATAGAAACACACTTGGGATTAGATGGAGGGACACAAACATTTAGCAACCTACATGCCCAGCCAAAGCTCAGCCTTGATGCCAGGGCGGCTGGGTCAGAGGTGGTGCAGCATTGCACATGGGCTTACAAGGCCCTCCTGTTGCTTAACTCCATGGGGCACCATGGGGAGAATGCATGCTGACTCACTTCTCTTTGGAATTGTCTCTGCCTATCTTCGCTGTTGTAATTTTCTTCACCTATCTCTAGCACCAATGACATAACCAAACTGCCAACATTATACAATAACTAATGCTAATATGGCACTTTGTTCTATGATGCTTTATGTTTTGATAGTGCTTGCAGTTGCATCTTATTGATGGAAATGATCATTGATCATTTCTTCCTCACACTAGCCTTCTGATGTATGGGGACTTGTTTTTATAGTCACCCCCATTTTATAATGAGGAAAGTGAGGATAGGCGAGGGTAACTAACTTGTCCAACTCTTACAGGTGGTAGACCTAGAATCTGAACCCAAGTCTGTGGGATTGCCAAATTCTCTCAAGGAGTTTTAAAATATTTAGTATCAGAATCCCTCTCTATGGTGAAATTGGAAACATAATTCCACATATTAGAGGGAGAAACATAGTGCTGTTATCATCAGAGAAGGAGTGCAGGATCCCTGACCCCCATCTGAGCAACCCCATGGCAAACCCAGGGACATTTGAGAATGTTTAGAACTCGGTTTGAATACCTGTGGGAAACACAGTCTCTAGAAGCCATTCTAGACTCATCCAAAAGTTTATGATTCCAAAGGAATTTCTTGTGTACCACTGATTTTGTATTCGATTATCTCCATTTTACAGAGAAGAAAACTGTGGCTTAGAGGTATTAAAAATGTCTTGATTTACTTTCCCTCTTCATCTGCCTGGCTGACATTTAAAAATAAAATGAAGCCGTGGCATTGAGGAGGGAGGAAGACAAGTGTGCTCCTATTAGAGTGTGTGAGTCTCTATCCTTTCATCAGGGGAAGATGGTTCACAGCAGGGAGGTGAACCAAGGCTGCAGTATTTCCTGTGGCCATTCTTATGTTTGTGAGGCTGAAGGTTTATTGGAAGGCACTCTTGAGCAAGTGGAAGCAGTACCTGCTATTAAACAGCTTTTATTTATTTTGTTGCTGGAAAGGAAGAACGAACGTCATGTTAATATTCCAGAGGAAACCCTTACAAAACATAAAATGGTAGCAGTGGTTGCTGCAAAGAGAGTCTCGTTGGTCTTAGCATCAAGTGAATGATTATGAAGAGTTCTTTATGTTCTGGTAGAAAAAAAGTATTATTTGAACTAAAGTCTACTTTTACAAATCTGACTTCAATTTTTATAAAGTAGAAGTTTGTTTGCTGCCCATGCTTTTCCCACATTTGCATCATGTAAGAAAGCGTTTACAATATTGGCAGGGTCCCCTGCCAGCAAATGAAGCACAACTACAGGTGCGCCATAAATCACAACTTGTACAAAACATCCCCATTTTGTTAGGAGGTGACAGCCACTTAAACAGGCAGGTTGATGGAAAACTTTTAACATCACACAAGCAAAATGATACCTTGAAGAGAATTCCTGACATGGTTTCCTTTTGTTTGCTAGTATCAACTTCTCTTGAAAGACTGACTTGTTTACACCACCCCTTCTCTAAAATGGATCAGGTGGTTCAATAACAACAACAACAACAACAACAAAACCCCCAAGAGTTAGCAAAGATGTGAAAAATTCAAACCCATGTAAAGGAACCAGCAAGAAAACCAATTATTATAATGAAACATTCATTTGTTGTCCCAAGATTTTCTGGTTTCCAGGGCAAAAAGGATAGAAGACACAATTCTTATCTGCTTGCTTGGTTAAAGCATGCCAGTTCTTTGTGAAAAAGAGCACTTTTCTAGAATAAAAAGGAATCTATGGTATTGAGAAGACTCAGGCTGAAATTGGCCCTATAAATAAATTTTTAAAGTTTTAAATGAAATTAAGTAAATTATAGATGATCATGTCTTCTGTATCTGTGAGAATAGACTAAGTTTTGCTGTGATAACAAACACATTCTCAAATCTTAGTGGCTCAACCCACAAAATTTTCATTTCTTGTTCACATGATACATAGTGTGATGCTGGCAACATGACTTTTCTGGGTCATTGTCATTTAAATAGAAAGTTAGGAGTCTGGTCTTCTTCCACCTTGAAGTTCTTGATACAGGATTCCACCACTCAGGGCCAGAGAGGGAGTCCCCCATTTTCTAGGCCCAGAGCTCAGAGATCAGACTCCCATTTCCAGGCACAAATAGACTGCCTTCTTGTGATGGTTTTTTGAGTGGCTCCATCTTGGGTAAGACCACACACCCTAATCCCTTCTCAGGGACAAAGACTATAAAGGACATGATAACTACATTCATTCATTTGTTAATGCACCCGGTTCCACCTACCAACTGCCAGCCAGATGTACTCCTCTAGACCTAATTCCCCTAGACAAAGAGTCCACGTGGAGACTCCTGGAGAGTTCTTTGGTTCTTTTCCCTTTCCAGAAGCTCTGGTGCTTTTTACTTTTTCTATATTCCTTTCTAACTTCTAATAAAAGTCCTATCTTACCACAGATCTGTGGTCCGTGAGTTCATTCTTTGAATTCCTGAGACCAAGGGCCTACTGAAGAGTGAAATTCTGGTATCATTCTGACAGCTAGTAGTCCTTACTTCTCAGTATACAGGTAAGGGAGGGAGAGGATGAGAGGGTGGAAGACAACGTGAGACACTTTAGAGACCAGGCCTAGAAGAGGTACATAGGATTTCCACCCACATTCCATTGCCCAGAACTCAGTCACCTGCTCCTAATTTATCTCCAAGGGCAATTGGAATATGTGCTACCCTTTCTTCTTGGGAGGAAGAAAGGGGATGGATAAGCCAATTTCTGCCCTATTCAGTATTCATCTTAGGGTTTTCCTTCCTCTCATCTTTAAGTCGGCTTTGAAACACTTTTATCCCTGGGTTTCCCGGGACAGGGAAGCATGTCCCCCAGTGACACAGAAAGTAAAATTGTTCAATTAACATAACTCATAACGAAAAATATATTTATAAACTAAATTATATTATTGACTAAATAGTCAACATAGGGGAAATTTCTAAACAAGTTTCTGTAAGTGCTGAAAATTTTATACTCCTAAATAAAATGCATGGATCATTATGAACGTTTTGAGATACACAAAGGTCAAGAAACAAAATTCACACAGATGGAAACAAATGATGCCCTCCCGGCAACACGGGTAAGCTGAGCAAGTTGAAGGGTGAGTGAGCGAGTCAGAAAGGATGCTGTCAAATGTGTGTCTTTGAAGTGAAATAATGGAACATAACAGTCTGTCTCAAAACTTTCATAGTGACCCGCGTAAGTGGGTATACATATATTAACGCCGTCAATAAGATGAGATGACTCTGTTCTCTTTTCATTAGCATCCAGTGAAGCCCTGATTCTAATCGATTATGTATTGGAGTTCCAGATAAAATTCTTTCATAGAAGAATTTCTCTTCCAGAAAAAAAGATGTGAGAAGAGCTGAATTTGGACAGGATACTCCGCTGGCTAAGGCGAAAGTGTATTCAGAGATCAGAATCATCTTTCATTAAATACAGGAGGAGCTAAAGAGGATCTTCTTGCAAAGTCCAAAAAAGGGGCATTCAGGGACCTCCGTGAGGAGTGAACCTATTAGAGAAAAGGGAGAGTGTTCATCACATTCGTATTATTCTTGATTGTGCCTGGAGTCAGCACCAATCCAAGCTTCAGGGGACCTGAAACACGGTGCCCACCAGTGTTTTGGGGGAATTAATCAGCTCATATTCAAGAACACGTACGTCCTCACACATTTATTTTATAAAGTTTCACACTCAAACATTTGGCTTTGAGGTTTGCTCCATTCAGACACGTATTGGAAAGGCCTGGATTCCTATCGCAGCCAGGATTTTCTTCAGCTCCAGGGATTTGTTTGGGTTTTTGCCATTTTATCTCAAGTTTTATTCCTTCCATTTGATTCAAGTATTTCATTACCCACTCACAGTTGTTCTTAAGGAGGTGCAGAGGGTAAGAAAAGAAAAGAAGAATTGAAACTTCACCTCTTTTAAAACAGGAAAACGTTCTGGTTTGAATTTCCTGTTAGATTTTGGGCAGGTTAGTTGGCAATTAGTGACTTGTACTCATTTGAGATTTCCGAGTAAATTTCACAGAGAGCTTTATTGCCCACCTCTGAACTCCTGTTAGAGAACAGTGAGATGTGAGGCTTCTACAGACTAGTTGGTTGTAGTAAAAAAAAAAAAAAAAAAAAGAAAGAAAGAAAATTGGAGAGGAGGTAGTTGCATTTACAGCATCCCAGAGATATAGAGAATTCAGACCCAATACTGGTTCCTAGGGCAAAAAGGATAGGACGCTCGTCAGTAGTCAGGATCTGTGCACATCGCAGAGTACTTGGTTTTCCGCCTTATTTTCATCACTCTGGCTTTTTACTCCATCTGTGTCGTTGACAAAGGGACTCTGGATCATCACTAGTACGTTACAGTTGGGGAGAAATGGGGCTTACGAGGAAGATGTTGCTGCCGTACCCCCAATGTCAGCCATTGCTTCTCTGTTGTCATCTTAATAAACGTTTTAAAAGAATGCTTTTAGATATACAAAAACCTTACAAAGACATTGAGGAGAATTCCTATATACTCACTCCCAGCTTTCTCTATCCTTAACATCTTACGTTACTGTGGCACGTTTTTCATTCTAATGAACCAATATTGATACCTTATTATTACCTAAAGTTCATACTTTACCCTGAATTCCTTAGCTGTAACCTAGCGCCCTTTTTCTGTTCTGACATAGTTCATCCTGGGTTCCACATTACATTTAGTTGTCATGTCTCCTCTTCTTATTTTCCTCTTCTTTGTCTTTTTGTTTTGATTTGTGTGTGTGCACACACGTGTGTATGTGTGTGAGGGCGCTCGCACCCTAGGTGGGCTGTAATAAGCAGGTCATGGCATCCCAAATTCAAAGAGACTTGTATAGAGCAAATTATAGTTAACTGTTCTTTAAGCTGATAACAATAACTGAAAGAAGAATATTAAGGATATGCTAAATATTAGAAGTATTTCAGATACTAATTTGTCGTAGTCAAAAAAAAAAATAGAGAGAGGAGGCAGTTGCATTTATAGTATCCTAGAGATGTAGAGAATTCAGGCCTAAATACCATTCAGGTCAACAGGGCCCTATAGAGTTTTCAAAGCAAGCCCTGATGTGTTTCTGCTATGGACGTTCATCTCTTTCAGGAATGTTGTTTGTCCTTCATGACTCATAGCAGCCACTGTCAGATGTGGTGAACTGCCTGGGTCTAAAAAGACTTTGGTGTGTAGGTTTGGGTTTCCCTGGCTGTTTCCCATGGGAAAATGAGTTGATTAGATTAAAGATGAAAGACTGTCTCCGTCAGCTGTTTGGGCCATACACAGATGGCAGGAGGCAGGGAAGGCAGGGTGTGTACATTTGTTGAAATACTCTGTTCAGATAATTTAATATGGGGTCTCCACCTTTTCATTGGTGGAAGGTAGGGAGTGGTAAGGTCAAAGGTGATGAGAAATATGAAAGTACTTGTTGTGCTGATGGTGTAGCTTTAACCTAACACATTATTGCACACAGGGTACCCTTGAAAGCTTTGAAAACATGATGGAAGAGAAGAGAAGGAGAGGAGAGAGACAGAATGGATTCAGTGCTTCTGGCTTACTAAGAATGGAATTTCTATGGGGTAGACAAGTGAGTTGTGACTGGGAAAACCCTTTTCAAGCCAAAGGGAACAGAATCTATACAGTTAGAAATTATAAATAGATAGGATATAGGTCTGTGTTTTAATTTTGAAAAATTAATTTCCCAACCTTAGAATCTGGTGGTGGATTTTCAAAGCTCTTAATCTTTCTGCTCGCCTCCAAGCAGGCAACTCAGTCACAACCAGCTGTTCATTTTTTTGCTTGCCATCTTTTTTTATTTCCTAGATATCTTTCGTTTTAGTAATTAAAAATGATGTGAACAAACCATAAATAACTTGGATTGATTGCTTGGAAAAATTAAAACAGGACAGGGACAATTCTTTTTTTTTTAATTTTTTTGGCTGGGGCTGGGTTTGAACCCACCACCTACAGCATATGGGGCTGGCACCTTACTCCTTTGAGCCACAGGTGCCACCCAGGAACAATTCTAAATGGCAGCAACTGCTTGATTGCCCATTGATGGAAGAGTTTGTGGCTTATTCAGTCCATTCACATTTACTTCCCCGACTCTCTCCTTTCTCCCCCACCAAAAATTTTGACTATTCTAGTGGTTTATGAAAGTAGTGAGGGAAACAATAAAATAAGTGAATCCCTTCTCCTACTTGTGCAGTGATCTGGTCATTTGGGAGTTGGCAAAGAAGTTGAAAAGACAAAATGATGCCTTTGCATTAATTCTCTCTCAACATTGTGAGGAGAAAGTTATTTCTAATTTTGAGACAGTTGTCACCTCCTCCTTCAATTGAGAATAAGCACCCTGCCACCCACACGTACACACACATACCCCTTCAAGCTTTGCTTTCCCTAATATCTCAGCATCTTTTTCTTTTTTCATATTTACTTGTGATTCATAGAGATACATTTGCTGTTTCCAATCTGTTTAGTCTTGGCGTTTCTGTTCGGAAAGTAAATGGCAAAGGTAAACACTGTGGAGGCCACAGCTGCTGCCTCAGGGGGAAAGTCTGGTTGGCTGGAAAAAGCCAAGGCAGCGCATGGAGAAAAGGTTAGGGATGGGGTGAAAGAAAAGGGGCCTGCTCCTTCCCCACTACCTCTATTCAGGTCCTTCAGGGAGCAGATACTAAGACAGAATTAGAAATGCAGAACATTACCAGGGCATCGTGCCTGTGAAGGATAAAGGGGAGAGAGCATGTAACTGCCACAGACCAATCTGGCTCAACCTTAGGTAACAAGTTTTGGGTTGTTTTTTGGTTGCTATGCATCCCTAGAGTGAAAGTCAATGTACACTGAGCCTGGTCAGATGAACCACGCATGCAACCACTGGAGGGAACCTTGGCTTGGACGGAGGAGTTTGTGCGGGGGGACGTGGGGGGGGGACAGAATTAGTAAGTGGACACCTCATGGCTGGATCCAGGATCCAATCAGATGGAACCCTGGCACTAGTGCAGGGGACGCACCACTTTGAGAACTAGACCTGGTGTGCTCCTTACTTGTGCCGAGTAATAAAACCCCTTTGGTACACCAACTTTGCTTTGTCTATTGGCCTGATGCCTAAGCTACTTCTTTTGGGGGAAGTAACAGGAGTAGCTGGGGTGAGCTTCAGACCATGATGCAAGTCTGACATTGCAGAGGGAGAGCGGAAAGGAAGACGAATCAGGGAGGCCCATCTTCAGACTGCCGGGCAGCTCTGAGAAAGCTTTGACTAGGCTGATAGGGAGTCCCTAAGCAACAATTCCCACCGGAGAAATTCCTCCACTGAGCAGGAATGCCCAGCTCTCGCGGCCCCTACCTCTGTCCCCTTATCCCATGCTCTATCACAGCAGCTCTGGAGAAGCATGACCTTGGTACAAATGCTGCCTCAGACACCACAGTGGGACAGCTGCAGACTGGCAGATAACACTTCCTCTTCTTCTTTTTTCTCTTCAGTTTTTGGCTGGGGCTGGGTTTGAACCCACCACCTCTGGCATACGGAGACAGGTGCCCTACTCCTTTGAGCCACAGGCACCGCCCAACACTTCTAACCAAACCTTCTCTCTCTCGTTTTTGAAATTTATTTTTATTTCTTAAATTCATTTCTTTTGTCTTACTATGTATACATTTAAGGTATACAACATGGTTTTGATATACAGAAACACTGTGAAATGATCACCACAGCCAAGCAAGGATTCTCTCTGACAGGAAGATCTGAGCAGCATCTCCCCATGGCTGCCACACCCATGCCTCGTATTAGCAAAGAAACTTGAAAAAGGGAAGACAGGGTGGTATGCCAGGTCCTTCTGCTACGGCTTCCCCCACAAAAGCCACAAAAACTGAGTTACAGTTTCCCTTTAGTTCTTAAAATCCTCAGGCACCCTGCAAAAGTGAGCCTGGCCCAGTTTGGTTTCTTCTAGCTGCCTCATGTGGTCCAAATTCCATCTAGAACAATTTGCAGCATGCTGATTCAACTCCTCAGAGCCGGAAGCCCCTTGGCAGGCCGGAGAACTATCTCACCTCTCAGATCTATGCGGAAAGGGAAATTGATTCACTGGTGTTTTCATTCTTCTTTCTTTTTCTGGTGTTGCTTCTAAGTGCTGGAGGGTGTTGGCTTCAGTATGACAGAGAAGCATAAATCCTTTCCTAAGATGACAGCTTAATTATCAGAACGGAAAAAAGTTAATCTTCTCTGGTTTTATACTGTTAGGTGTGAGCGCTGGTTACCCAGAAGCAGTTGATCTGAAATGTTACCATGGGGGAGGGAGACAGGAGCATAATTAAACTCTAAACCAAAAGGTAGTTTCTGTACACCCCTCTATAGGTAAATTCAGCTTTGCAAAGAGCTTTTCAGAATCATTAGCACACTCACCTCCAATTTAGCCCATTGCAAAAATTGTCGGTTCATTTACTTTGGTCAGTGCATTCATACCCAGGCCTCACATTCTGCCTCTCTGGGTCCAGAGAATAAAATTCTCTTCATGTGAATGGTAAATTGGAGGCTGACAAATGCCACTTTTGGATTAACAATCAGCTTCTCTCAGAGTTTCAGCTTTTCCGGATGCACATTCCAGTGTGGGATGAGATATTCTGCACTCAAGCTCTGGAGCAGTAGCACATGGAGACACTTGAGGGGTGAGGAGGATACCGTGGATGCAACCAGGTCTGCTTCCTTTAGGGAAAGTAGCCCAGCTTCAGTTGTCCAGGGGCTGGTAGAAGTGGGTGTTGTGAAGATTGGCAACTTGTAATTTTGCTGAGGAGTAAGTCTATGTGTTAGGTATCTTGCTGTCCCTCTGCCCTGAGCTTCCGGTGAAAAATCATGTCACCAGAAAGTAAGAGAGACAGGGTTTGTTTAATTTATTTCAAACCCAATGCTTTGACTTCTCAAGATGCTCAAGTCTCTTATCTGAGATGCTGTTGTATTTGCACATAACCTGTGCACATCTTCCTGGACACTCTAATTCATTTCTAGATTACTATGACACTGAACACAGTGTAAATGCCATGTAAATAGTTGTTCTATTGCTTTTTAATTTGTTGTATTACTGT
Source organism: Galagoides demidoff (assembly GCA_963574575.1). Classification (NCBI taxonomy): domain Eukaryota; kingdom Metazoa; phylum Chordata; class Mammalia; order Primates; family Galagidae; genus Galagoides; species Galagoides demidoff. The sequence goes on from CAUYQV010046803.1 coordinate 15,149, forward strand.
TTTTATTGTCCTCCCCCCCCCCCCAATATTTCTATCTGTGGTTGGTTGAATCTGCAGATGCAGAACCCATGTGGGTGGGAAGGGCCTGCCTGTAAGGTCCTGTCCTTTGCTTGCTACTGATCTCATTTCCTTTCTTTTATTTGATTTTTTATTAAACCATAACTGTATGCATTTATGAGGGATAATGTGATGATTTGATATGCAATGTGGAATGCTTAAATCAAACTGATTACCATAATCACCACCTCACTTACTTATTTGTTGTGATAAGACATTTATAATTTACTCTTAGTTATTTTGAAATGTACCCTTGCATTGTGCACATTAGGCAAGATCCCACCAAATGCTCTCCCTCTTCCCTCCACTCGCTCTCCCCCTCCCCTTCTTGCTGGACTATATTTGTGTTTTATCATTGGTATGAATGTGTAAGTGATTATATATTGGTTTTATACTAGTATTGAGTACATTAGATTTTTTTTTCCATTCCTGAGGTACTTTACTAAGAAGAATATGTTCCAACTCCATCCACGTAAGTATAAAAGATGTAAAGTCTCCATTTTTCTATGGCTGAAGAGTATTCCCTGCTTTATATATATACCACAATTTGTTAATCCATTCATGGGTTGATGGACATTTGGGCTGCTTTCATGACTTGGCAATTATGAATTGGGCTGCAATGATATTTTGCAGGTTATTGTTCTGACAAAGGTCTGATAACTAGAACCTACAGAGAACTCAAATTAGTCAATGAGAAAAAATGATCTCATTCTTAATGACAGTACGATGGAAATCACAATGTTTTCAGTTTCTTCTTTGTTTAGCAATGGGTCTCTTGCTGCAAAAGAAATACAAAATATAGAAAAGTGAGGGTAGAAGGTCTGAAGCTCTGACTGTCCAGCTGCTCTTTTAGGGACCTCCCTAAATGCCTCAGACTTGATAAGAAAGTTATTGGAAAGTCATTATTAAAGTGGAAAGGGTCTTGAATAGGAGTTGAGGTCTAGAACATAGAATGCAGTTCCTTGGTCCAATTACAAGTTAATTTGTGTAACCTTGAGTAAATAACAACAATAGCAATGACCGTAGTAATGTGGTGCTTTATAAATGCTAATGATTATAATTAGAAAGGGTTGATAATTAGTACCATTTATAAAGATCCTTTATGGCACATATTCCACATGCCAAGCACTGAGCTAAATTACTTAGCATGCACTACTTCATTTAAATGCAGCAAACCTAAGAGGTTTAAATGAGGTTACTAGGATTAGAGAGATTAAGTCATTTGCTTAAAGCCATATAAACCCGAACAGGAAGTGATTGGCAGGGAAGGGACACAAACTCAGGTCTGTCTGACTCTGGAGACAGGACTCTAACCCTATGTGTGCACCTTCCTGGCCTTGCCCTTAATCTGTAAAATATAGAGATTGGATTAAGTGATTAGTATGGTGTTTTGTTTTTTTTATTTTTAAACTCTGTCATTTCCATGACAGTTGTGTGCTGAGCTAAAAACAAACAAAAAGCAACTCTTCCTAAATTGCAGCTTCTATCTATTACTATGATCATCTGCTCAGAACCCTATTCTAGCTCTCATCCCTCATTAGGGAATGATGAAATGCTTCACCCTCTGTTGTAAAGCCCCCCTCAGTGTAAACCATTAGGCCCACCACGGTTCTACCCAGCTAACAAATTTTAACTGTCATCACCAATTTATTGTCTCTCCTAAGCATTCCTTCTTTTTTTTTTTTCTCTTTAAATCTCCACTGGCAGAGAATTTGTCACTTCCAGGCCCTCACTGAAAAGTCAATAGATCATTATTCATGTAAAATTAGCTCAATGGGAATATGGTGTTATGGTTATTTTCCTAGTTTCATTAACTGAAAGGCCCAGAGACGTAATGACTTCCCTGTAGCAATAAACACAACCTGTGTTGAGTCTAGATCTTGGTTTCTATTTTTTTTAATTAAATCATAGCAGTGTACATTAATACTGTCATGGGGTACAGTGTACTGTTTCTGTATACAATTTGAAAATTTGAAATACTTTCATCCAACTGGTTAACATAGCCTTCATGTCTTTTTCTTAGTTATTATGTTAAGACATTTATATTCTACATTTAGAGAGATTCACATGTACCCTTAAATAGGATGAACCATAGGCGTGATCCCACCAATCACCCTCCCTCCACCCACTTTCCCCCTCCCCCCCCATTCTTCCCTCTCCCCATATTCCTGGGCTAAAATTGGGTTATAGCTTTCCTATAAAAGCTATCAATTAGTTTCATAGTAGGGCTGAGTACATTGGATACTTTTTCTTCCATTCTTGGGATACTTTGCTAAGAAGAATATTTTCCAGCTCCATCCATGTAAACATGAAGGAGGTAAAGTCTCCATCTTTCTTAACGGCTGCATAGTATTCCATGGTGTACATATATCACAATTTATTGATCCATTCGTGGATGGATGGGCTCTTGGGCTTCTTCCATGACTTAGCAATTATGAATTGGGCTGCAATGAACATTCTGATACAAATATCTTTATTGTAGTGTGATTTTTGGTCTTCTGGATATATACCTAATAGAGGAATTACAGGATCAAATGGCA
>CAUYQV010046805.1:0-19443 GCA_963574575.1 Galagoides demidoff
CTGAGCTGACTTCTCAGTCTTCATAGTTGACTGCTCCTGTAGTTTTGCCATCCTCTCACTACTTTTTTTTTTTTTGAGACGGAGCCTCAAGCTATCCCCCTGGGTAGAGTGCCATGGCATCACAGCTCACAGCAACCTCCACATCCTGGGCTCAAGCGAATCTCCTGCCTCTGCCTCCCAAGCAGCTGGGACCACAGGCGCCCGCCACAACACCCGGCCATTATTTGGTTGCAGCCATCATTGTTGTTTGGCGGGCCCGGGCTGGGGATTCGAACCCGCCACCTTAGGTGTATGTGGCTGGCACCTTAGCCGATTGAGCCACAGGCACCCAGCCCTCTCACTACTTAAAAAATTAAAACAACAACCAAAAATGGCATAGCCATAGGGAGGCCTCTGGAAAGTGTCTCGATCCTGTTGGGAAGTATCCTGAAAAAACAAAACAAAACACCAAATTCTTAGAACGAAGTCACTTTAATCACTTGTGAGTTAGGAGTAAATACGAGTCATGTTAAGCTTTACATGATGACATGACTGTGGGTCATGAGATCTGATTGGAAATGCTGGAAAGGGCCGTGTACGGGACCTCTGGGTTTACCCCCCAATGACCTGAAGTTTCCTTCTAGACAGTGGTGGGAATGGCTCTACCTGCCATGTTCCTCAAGGCCAAAGGAATAAAAAACCTGCTCTCCTGCTCTGCTTCTTGCCTAGAGGGAGATGCTGGCTTTCTCTATCTTGTCTAAACACGCACTGCCTGTCCTGGCTTCTGGGTTCCCTGGAACAATACGTAATGTTAAGTGTCTGTTTTAACCCTTTGGGGTTAAAAGTGCTTTCCTGCATTTTCAAGACTGTGTTGCCGAAAAGGAGCAAAGAGGGGCCCCACCCTGCTGTGGACAGTGAAGGGCTCCTTAGGTGAGCTCGCTAGAGATACAGCGCTGGGTCCAGGGAGCCTCTAGCCTCGCCTTCCGTGCCCCTCGTTCATCTGTCCAAGTGGCCTCTGTTTATCCTCAGCCCACTGAGCATTGATGATGCACTCACCTCCCGGCCCACAAAACCACGCTTCAGAGGATGTGGTTCCTTCTCTCAAAGTGTTTGAATTCTAGTTTGGAAGACAGGACACATGTGTGATCATTCCCTAAAGTGGTATTTCAATGAGTGCAGTTTTACAAGTGAGGGTTGCACATGAGTGTCCCCGAGGAAGGGAATTTGGGAAGGTTGTCTGAGGTTAGGGAAATGATGTGATGAAGCTGGGCTTCCCGGGCGGGGCCCTGGATGTGCACTTACATGTACTCATTCAGCCAATTTTTCCTGAACACCCTCCGGGCAAGTTACCAGAATCATGCAGTGCATAAAACATACAGAATGTCCCTGCCTTTATGGAGTTTCCACCTAGATTTATGGATTTTTCTCGCTAGGGCACCTAGCTAGCCAAGTGTCATGGACAAATAGTTCTCTTGACTGCTTCTCTGATGTTGAAATGTAATTTCCACTTTCAGTTAGCATCAACAAAGGGGAGATTCCTCTCCCACCCACCCCACATCTTGACCTCATATTGTTATATTGTCCGGATTTGCTGGAAGGCAGCATACTCCAAGGATGCCAGCTGTCACCAGAGTCTGCCCAGCCAAAGGGACATGGCTCAGGGTCAGCCAGGATGGCACAGCCAGCCACAGGATTGTGTAACAAGGAACTATAGTTTGCAACTTGGACAGTGCAAACTGGAATGACTCATTGTCTGTAAGCTTCTACCTTCTCGGGGGTTCAGAATCTCGGCATCAGAGTATGCTGATAAACAGTCCTGGCAGACTCAGCCAATAGCTGCAGGGAGTCTGGATTTCACCATCTATACTCAGAATAAGTTGTCTAATATTACTTTTCACCTAGCATGTTTTCAAAGTGTTCTTTTAGTTGTTACTTCTTTATTCTTTATGTGGTCTGACACCTGGAATCCTGGCACTTTGGGAAGCTGAGGCGAGAGGATTGCTTGAGGCCAGGAGTTGGAGACTCCCAAACAAGCTAGCAAGACCCCATCTCTACAAAAACAGCATGTACTTCCAAGAGGGTTGTTCGAGCCCACGAGTCTGAGGTTGCAGTGAGCTATGATGACGCCCCTGTGCTCCAGCCCCAGCAGCAGATCGAGACCCAGTTATGGGTCACAAAGTCTAATAGGAAATGTTGGAGGAAAAATCCAGTTGAGGTATGGAATAACAGTAGCCAACATTTCTGAGCACGTAGAGCTTTTGTTGGAGTATTTCATTCTCACATTGTGTTTGGGGTTGAGGTAGTTGACTATGGCTCTATTTTTTAGGTAGGTGAGGAAACTGAGGCACAGAGAGAGATTCAGTAACTTATCCAAGTTCACAGCTAGCAGATGACTCTGCTTAATTCTGGATACACATTATCTTGGAAATGGGCCCACACAGCTTGCAACTGCCAAGTAACTGCTTTACTAAGTGTTTTCCCCTTCAAGTTTTGGTCTCACTCCACCTCAGACTTAACCTCTGTGGTTCTCAGATAAACTTTAGTGAGAATCTGTCTTAGTGTGCTTAGGTGCTGTAATAAAATACCGTAGACTGTGTGGCTTAAACAAAAGACGTTTATTTGTCACAATTCTGGAGGCTAGGAAATCTAAGATCACAATGCTAGCTGATTTGGTTCCTGATGAGGGCTCTCTTCCTAACTTGCAGACAGCCACCTTCTGTATCCTCACATGGTGGAGAAAGAGAAAGAGCAAGGTCTCTGGTGCTTCTTGTAAGGGCACTAATCTCATCTTGAGGGCCCCACTCTCAAGACCTAATCTAAATCTAATCACCTCCCAAAGTCCTATCTCTGGATACCATCATGTTGGGAGGGCTTTGACATGCAGAGTTGTGGGGTATAGAAACAATCTGTAATAGAATCTAACATATTCTCACTTATTTCTACATATTTGTAGGAATATGTAGAAATCCATAGAATGGATTGAGGGTGAGGATAAATCCACAAAAATAGAAAAGATGGTATATAGCACTTAAGCGAAAGTTCCCTGTTCTTATACAAAAATGACAAAGAAAAAATAATAAAACTTTGCCACTGGAATCACGGATCAGGCTTAACATGACAAGGAGAAAGATAAGATGTATGAAGTAGGCCTGCCAAAAGAACCCAGCCTGGAGCTGAGCACATCTCCAGATCCACAAACCAGTTGGCAGAGAAAACAAGGGGACCAGGGACCATTTGAAATGACAGCCTGGGGAATGCAGTCAGCTAAATCCAAAATCTGGGAGATTTTATAAGGCAAACACCCCAATTTATTTACAGATCTATTGCAGAGAAAAAGAAAATTGTAAATGAAAAAAGATGAGACATATGAACCAAACGCAGCATGTAGGGGACTTAGTTTGAACCCTAATTAGAACAAACTGTAAAAAAAAAATTGATAACACAATGGAGGATGGTCAAACACTGATTAGGTTGTTTCTGATTGGATTTTTTTTTTTTACAGACGGGGTCTCACTTTATCGCCCTCTGTAGAGTGCTGTAGCGTCACAGCTCACAGCAACGAGACAGAGTCTCACTCTGTCATCCAGGCTAGAGTGCCGTGGGGTTAGCCTAGCTCACAGCAACCAAACTCCTGGGGTCAAGCCATCTTCCTGCCTCAGACTCCAGAATAACTGGGACTACATGTTCTCAACAAAATACCTGGCTGGTTTTTCTATTTTTAGTAGAGACAAGGTCCTGCTCTTGCTCAGACCTATCTGAACTCAAGTGATCTTCCCATGTTTGCCTCCCAGAGTGCTGGAATTTATAGGCACCAACCATAGTGCCCTGCCCTATTTAGATTTTTGATGATAATAATGAATAATTTTTAAAAGGAGGGTATTAATGGAGTGGTAATGATATTTTAAGAGATTTCTTGTCTTTTAGAGGGCCATACACAAATATTCATAGAACACTTACATGATATCTGTGGTCTACTTTACAATAATTCAGTATATGTGGAAGGGGAGGCAAAGGGAAGACCACAGGAAATGACCAGATGGCTGGCCATGTCTTGGTAATTAATTGTTAAATCTCAATGTAGGTAGGTTGAGTTTCTCAACTTTTGTATGTTTGACAACTTCCATAATAAAATGCTTAACAAGCGATAAGTAAATACAGCTTTGTAAAAAGTCCTTCAGAATTTGGGAAATAGGCTTTCAGGACGTGGATTTCAGATAGTTGGCCTTGAACTCTTTTGTTTGAACCACTCCATGTCTGTCCTCCCATGTGGGGGACAGAATTTCAGAGGAAAGATGCTGTTCGCAGGTCCTTCTGTTCTCTGCTTTTCTAATCTGTGCCCCAGGACCCAGATATAATTTCCTCAGGCCTACTGGGTTTTCAGAGGCATGGCATGATGCCACCTAGGCTGTCTCAAACTGGCACCTGCAACATCATGACTTCCTTCTGTGACAGTGTCAACAGGCGGTTCCAGCCTAAAACCAGGCAGGATGTCATATGCCCCTTGCGGGTGGGTTTCCTGGCATCGTTGGGTCCATAAAGTGATATTCCGCCAAACTGGTCTGCTTTGAAGTCTCCAAGATTTCTTTTTTTTTTTTGAGATAGAGTCTTACTTTGTTGCCCTCGGTAGAGTGCTGTGGTGTCCTAGCTCACAGCAACCTCAAACTCTTGGGCTCAAGCAATCGTTTTGTCTTAGCGTCCTGAGTAGCTGGGACTACAGGCACCCACCACAATGCCCCGCTATTTTTACAAACTGGGTCTTTAGAACCAGTGATCTGTGCCCACCTTGGCCTCCCAGAGTGTGTGAACCACCACACCACCTTCTTTATTTTTTTTTTAAAGCTTTTTAATTATCCACATGGTATTGTTCTCCCAGCCTAGATGGAGGCATTTAGTCAGAGATGACTTTTGCACCCTCTGTTGAGCTAAGACTATGCCTTTGAACTCATACTCTAAAAAAGCAATCTTTGCGAATTGGGGCAGCTCCAGAATGACACGTCGGGGTCTCAGGGCAAAGTGGAGGGGGGTTGTGAGGATGTGTTTTACATGTAGATCTTATAATAAATACATTAGTCCTGACTGCAGCGGTAACGGAGTTTCCCTCTCTACCTGGACTTGAACTAGGGTGAGACAAAACTTAAGGTGTTTGCTGCCTGGGTCTGCAAGTGCAGGGTGGCCTCCTGAAGAGCACTGCCTCCTTAAATTTTGTGCCCTGGCATCTTCCCTTGTCTCATTCTCACCTTAGCACTCTTCTTACCTGGACTCACCTGGACTGATGCAATGGACTCCTTCCTAACTTCTCTGCCTCCCCCTTACCTGCTGCCCAGCCTCAGGCACTGTGTATTCTGGAACGTGTTAAAGTCAGATCTTGCCACAGTTGCTCAATCCTTCCTCTGGCGTCCCATCACATGCAGCAAAAGCTTCCCATTTCCTCTCTGAAGACTCTGCCTAATCCCTGCCCCTCCTCCTGCTGCTACTTCTCCGGTAGCTGCTTCTTTTTGTTTCTTTTTTGGAGACAGAGTCTCACTCTGTCACCCTGGCTAGAGTGCAGTGGTGTTATCATAGCTCACTGCAATGCAAAATTCCTGGGCTCACACGATCCTCCTGCCTCAGCCTCCCGATTAGCTGGGACTACATACCGTCCCTGGCTACCAGTGGTTTCTTTGATGCTCTTCACTTATGCCAGACCTTGGGCTTTGCTGAAGTCTCCAGCTTCCCTGCAAGGCATCCTGATAGCCAGCTGTATGGCTTCCTCCCTTAACTCCTACAGATCCTTGCCCAGACATCACTTTCTCTATGACATTTTTCCTTGCCACTCTCTTTAACTTTGTACCTACCCATTCCCCCACAGACCTCATCCTCTTCCTGTTTTGATTTTCTTTCTTTTTTTTCTTTTTTTTTTTTTGAAACACAGTCTCACTCTGTCACCCTGGATAGAGTGCCATGGCATCACTATAGCTCACAGCAACCTCAAACTCCTGGGTTCAAGCGAGCCTCTTGCCTTAGCCTCCCAAGTAGCTGGGACTACAGGTTCCTGCCACAATGCCTGGCTAGTTTTTCTATTTTTAGGAAAGACAGGGTCTCGATCTTGCTCAGAGTGGTCTCAAACTCCCGAGTTTAAGCATTCCACCCGTCTCGGCCTCCCAGAGTGCTAGGATTACAGGTGTGAGCCACCGCACCGGGCCATGAATTTTCCTATGGTGTTTACGTTTTACTGATTTCATTTCTCCTACCCCCTACCCCACCCTGTCACCAAAAAGTAAATGGTGTGAGGGCAGGGAATTTTGTGTGTTCCATTCGTGGCTGTAGACACTGCCCCGTTTGAGACTATCACTGTGTATATTTGGTGGACCAATCACTGAATGCATGGGGGAATCATTTCAGACCCCACGTGGGCCCCTCCTGGCAGCCCTGCGTGACTCTCTGCCTCCAGCCGGCACACACACTGTGGTCTGATTTGACAGGTACAACAACAGCCCTCTGCAACCAGAGACCCACTCCCCCTGCTTCTTTGTCTTTTTTGGCCTCAGCTCATCTGAAGCTTTTGTCTCTGGAAAACCAACAGAGCCCTCTGCCAGAAAGGTCTGCCTGACCTCCTTGTTATTTCAGCTGTTTTCAAGGTTCTCTAGGAGGATGCTTGGCCACAGAGAGACCCCTGGGACCCAGGGTCAGGTGATGGAGTGAGTGGCTCAGGAAGCCCAAGGACTTCCAGCTCGGGCTTATTCAGACCCGGCTCAGCGGATCTTCAGGTTGCCTCATCCCGTTCACTCCTCGCCCTTCTGGCCTGTTGGTCATTCTGGCGTTCCCTTGTGCCCTCACTCACAACCAAGCCTGGAACATGAAGGGAGGTCAAACTTCAGCATATGGAGCAGGCTGCATTGAAATGGGGGTTGTGGAGGAGACCATGAATGTTAGCAAGGCTGATTACCAAGTCAAGTTCCCTCTACTCCTGCCTGGGGAGCATTGAGACGCGGGGAGCTGCCTGTACTTGTGCTCTGATCATACAGATGGGCCTTCGCTGTGGGATTTATTGAGTAGGGGGCCGAGTACCTTCCCCCCTGGTGGAAGGATGGGTGAATGCTTCATTTGGCAAAGATTTCCCCCTTTCTTCATAGCCAGGAGACAGCTCAGTGCTTGCAGCTCACCTCTCCTTTCTGAGAATGATAAGTAAAGACAAATTTGGGAAAGTAACATCAGATATTGTCAAAGGGCAACAAGTGGGGCCGATTTCTTTAGGGGATCCAAGCTCAGCGTTTGAGCTCAGCTCCTCGTCCAGGTCCTTGCCTGAGAGTCCACGCTTTGAATGTCTGGTTAGCCTTTTCGGTGAATGGGGGACAGGACGCAGTGTCTCCCTGGAGGGGTGGGTGGGAAGCACAATGCAATGGCTGCTGGCTAAATTAGCTTCTCTCCATTCTATGAAAACTTTTAAGTGTTAATGATTCCCTTTGAAAATCCTCAAAGGAATGTTCGATTACAGAGCTCTGCAGAAATACAATCTGTTTATTTATGTTCCCACCTTAATTTTAGCTTCTTTTCTTAAGTGAATTTTTTCCCCCTGAGGTCTTGTAGTATAGGTCATTCCAAAATGGATTACTGACCAAGAATGAGCCCGCTCGAGTGTTCCAAGCTAAGTAGCTTTGAGAAGAAAGGTTCCCCCGCGTGTGGCTCATGGTCACACGCCAACAGAAAGAACTGGGACTCAACCAGCAGGTCAACAAAGGTTTGTTCAGCACCCTCCTCGTGCAAAGGCACTTTCTTCTAGAAAGGGAGAAGTCTTTGGGGCCTCAAGATCAACAAATACCAGTTGAATCTAATTGAATTTGAAATAATAACTCTCCTTTTGGAAAACGGAAGAATTTGCATTTCTGAACAATAGATTCATTGGCCTGCAGATGACCATGACTGTTTACTTGGACTTTCTTTTGCTTTGATTTAAGTGTGTATCTGACGGACCTTTTCATTTTTATCTAAGTCTTCCAGAATTTATATACCTCCAGCTACCCTCAGCCACTCGTATGACCATGGACTTGGCTGATAGGGACACGCAGTGGTCCTAGTAGCCTCTTTAATATGTTACAAATTGATTCTCCTTTAGTCCCCTCCACGGGTTGGGTGTACAAGTGAAGTTTTTTATTCAGTCTAGAATTTCAACTTTGTGTCTCCTTATTAAACTTGCAAATTTAGGGCTTTTAAGGAAACCAGCAGTAATATGGTTTTATTCTCCACTCCATTTGCAACCTGAAACTTAAAGTATAACCTTCAGTTCCTGTCTTTTAAAACCCAATCTGATATGTTGCTTTGTGTTTGTCTGCTGAAGCTGAGTCATCGCTAGTTGGGTTAAACAGTTTCCTTTTTCTTCTAGGACCAGACTCAGGATGTTTTTGGTTTCTAGTATCTTACTGCTCAAAGTGTGAGCGGTCTGGGCCTCACCTGGGCTGGTCTGAACCAGATTCCAGGCCCCAGCCTTACCTACCGAATCTGCATTTTAATAAACGAAATCCTCGGCTAACTCACATATACGTCCACCTCTGAGAAGTACTGGTCGAATGTGTCTTTAGATTTCTTACTTAAAAATTACATGGTCAGGATGTTAAAGGGCCACATTTCCATTAAAAAAATCTGTTTTGAAATCTTTTTCTAACATTTTATTATGAAAATTATAAATATGCAGCAAAACTGAAAGAGTTCCAGCTGGCATGGAGCCCAGGAGTTCAAGACCAGGCTGGGCAACGTAGTGAGAGGTAGGAGGATCTTTTAAGCCTATGAGTTCAAGACCAGGCTGGGCAACATAGTGAGACCCCATCTCTATAAAAAATTTAAAAAAATGAGGGCAGTGCCTGTGGCTCAGTGGGTAGGGAGCCAGCCCCATATACTGAGGGTAGTGGCTTCAAACCCAGCCCCAGCCAAACTGCAACAACAACAACAAAATAGCCGGGCATTGTGGTGGGCGCTTGTAGTCTCAGCTATTCTGGAGGCTGAGGCAAGAGAATCACCTAAGCCCAAGAGCTGGAGGTTGCTGTGAGCTCTGACGCCATGGCACTCTACCAAGGGCAATTAAGTGAGACTCTGTCTCTACAAAAAAAAAAAAAAATTAAAAAAATGAAAGAGTTCTCCAGTGAGCACCTATATATCCCCTACCTACATTCTATTATTAACTTATTTTTTATAATTCCTTTACTTCCTCCCCTCCCTTGCCCCCTTCCTGCCGGTAATTTCTATCAAGCATTTTACAGAGGAATGTTAGGTTATAGCACGACTGTTAACAAAGAATTGTGTCTTGGTAATAAGAAGAATTTCTTCTTGGATTTCTTTGAGAATTCTCAATAGGTTTGATAAAGGCACAAATAATTTAGAAATTTCTTGTGAATCAGAAGAGTGTGGGGGCACAGGTGATTTGGGGGCCATTCCTCGTTCCCTTTAGCGTTCTAGGCCTCCGTGTCCCCATCTATAGAGCGAGTGGGTTGAGAGAGATCATCTCTGATGTGGCTTCCAACCCTATGACCATTGGTCTATTGCAAATATTATTATCACCACTATTATTTTTCAGGTGGAGAAACTGATGAACCAGTTAAATATTCGAATAAAAAGGAAAACATCTGTTGGCATGGAAAAGTGATTATTTCCTAAGCTACTGAGTAAAACACAGCTGCCCTGACAATTTTAACTCTGTTTTCTTGTCAATTTCTGTTATTTCAGGAAACATGAAGCCCTCAACCATCTGGAGCCCAGAAACTGAACTTGGGACTGACTGCGGCTTCTAGAATATCCAGGTGTTCTGCAGATGTGCAAATCCGGCCTGTAGTCGCCAGATGGAGTCCCAAACAGATGCAGAGCTTGTGCTAGGGCTCTAACACGCCTGATACAGATGGTCACTCTCTAGGTGTCAAAGGCACTGACTGTCCAGCATAAGCCGTCCCCTGACTGTGAACCGGGACCGGGAAACTGACTACAGATGATGAAGCCAAGTTAGGAGCTGCAAGGCTCCTGACTCTCTTGAGTTAGGATTCCAGATGGGGCCCTTATTTGTGTAGTCCCCATCACCCTTGCAGCCATTGTCACCACCACTACCACTAACGCCATCCCTACTCCCCAGGGACTTCCTGCTTGGAAAGTGAACAGAAAAGGAGCTTTTGGAAAAGTCTCAACAATTGGGATCCTACCGTCGCCACCATGGGCTGGCTTTTCTTAAAGGTCTTGTTGGTGGGAGTGAGTTTGTCAGGATTTCTTTATCCTTTTGTGGATTTTTATACCAGTGGGAAAACCAGAGGCCAGAAACCGAATTTCGTGATCATTTTGGCCGACGACATGGGGTGGGGTGACCTGGGAGCAAACTGGGCAGGAGCAAAGTTCACTCCCAACCTCGATAAGATGGCTTCGGAAGGAATGAGGTAAGTCTTGAGGACGCCAGACAGGTGTCTCTCGGGTTGTCTTACCCTAATCCATGTCGTAGGGCTAGTGTAAAGCACCCAAAGAGCAACTGATGGATCCCTGCTAATTTCATTAATATATTAATTGATTTGGTTTGAAGGCCGTAGAGCACCATGAAAAAAATCTATCTGTCCATCCACCCATCCAGCTATCCATCCTCTGTCCATCCATCCATTCATCCATTTATACATCATCTGCCATCCATTTATCAATCCACCTGTCCATCCATCTGATGGGAATACATAGAGGTGAACAAGATAAAAATCCTTTCCCTCAAGTAACTAATTGTTTGGCAGAGGAGATAGGTTAAAAGGGAAGTAAGAATTGTAAGCCAGTTGTACCCGGGCCTGCATCAGGAGTTTTAGGAGTTCAGAGAGAAGTCTGGAACCCGGCCTGGGAGTTCAAGGGAGAAGATGGCCTGTGAAGAGCAACTAAGAGTTTGGGAGGCACAGAGACTTATTTAAGAGAGAGGTGACTTACATCTAAGACATACTTAACTCCAAGGGTCTGCAAAAGGAGAGTGGTGTGTGGTCTGATGGGTCCACGTGTTTGTAAGACAGCCATCGCAGATTTTCGTTATGCCACTTAGATGGAGAACAGTCGTCAGAGCTTCCAGACGTTTGGGTTAATGTCGGTCTGATTGGTTAGCTCGGATCCTGTCTGTGCTGGGTTAAACTCCTCCAGTTGGCTCGGTGGGAATCCTTCCAGCTAGTTGCTTAGGAGAACGCCCAGGGCATCTTCACAGAGTTTCAATCGCTTGCATCCTCGAGCTTGGAGCTTTTCCCCAAGGTATGTGAGACCTTGGGCGGGGGTCCCTGCATCTGGGCTCACCCACTCCAATTCTTCCTCCTCAGCTCTGCCAAGGCGAACTTTGTAGAAACACACTTCTACTTCCAGTCCTTCAGAGGCATTTTGTGGCCCTCAGAAAAAATCCAAGCTCTGTCCTGCATCTAACAAACTGGTTTTCCCGTCACCCCTTCTCTCTTGCTGCCGTCTTCACCTCTCGCCTCCGCCTGTGTGGGTCTCATGTGAGTTCCTCCTGGTGCGTCTCCCCTTCCTCCGTGTACGTAGCTCCGACTCACTGTTTAGGTCTCAGTTCTACATGAGGGCTGCAGGAAAGGTTTCTCAGATGCTACACGTGTTCCCTGTCATCGTCTTTGCTGCTTTCAAGGGTGATTGTTTAATCATCTGGGCTGGCTGTGTTGGGTTGAGTAGCACCCGCCCCCAATTCATGTCCACCCTCAGTGGGTCATTGAGAACTTTGGTTACTGGGTCTTTGCAAATATTATTAGTGAAGGATCTTGATGATGTTACGGTGTAGGGTGGGACCTAAATCCAGTGGCGAGTGTCCTCAGTGGAACGTGAGGATAGAGGCAGAGATTGGAGAGAGGCAACCATAAGTCAAGAACGGTAAGGACAGGCAGCAGCCACCAGCAGGGGAGGGCTGGGGGGCAGCTGATCCTCCCTGAGAGCCTGCAGAAGGACCAGCCTGCCGGCCACTTGGTTTCAGACCTTCAGCCCCCTGAAGTGTTTTAAGCCACTCAGTTTGTGATGAAATGTTATGACAGCCACAGAAAACTCCTACACTTCCTGTCTAGCTCTGAACTGGAGGAAGAAAACGACCCTCTTCTTCCCCATTTTTACTCCCAGCATGTCACACAGCACAGCGCACGGCACATAGAGAACAAATAAGTATTTGTTCAGCAATCGATGGGCCTTTAGGAGCTCAAAATGCCTGGAAGTGGCATCCCAAATTTTGCACATAGAATATTTCCCCCCTGTGGGGAAAGAGTCAGTACATACGTAGCCTCTGCCAGATCCCCAGGAGGACCTGGATTGCCAAATGCTGAAGGACTTCTGCTTTCAATGTGTAGTGGGTTGGTGGGGAAATCTTTGCCCCACTATTGACGCTCAGATTTGCGAGGCCTGCACGGTTTCCTCCTGAGCTGTTCCGGCCAGTGCACGGATTCTGGCATGTCCTGGGTCCGATGCAAACAGAGCTGGGTGGCTCTTCTGTTTTTCCTTCCCCGTATGGAAGTATTCTCTCCATCCGAGCCTTGTGACAGTGGCCAGGTGGACGGCCCACTGGCCTGAGGTCGATGGCTGTTCATTCTGTGCTTTGTTTACAGGAAAGCCGAACTTCCTGTGAGGCCGAGAATGGATTCATTGCCGGCCTGTCCCCTGCCTACTCACCGCCAGTGGGGAACCGTGACTTTCAGACGTGAGCTCTTATTGCCAAACAGGGCCTGGCAAGGGGTGACTTGACAGAGTGTCTTTTCTATTTTCTCCTTTCTATTAGTGTATTACTTTCCTAGGACCACTGGAACAAATGACTACAAACCAAGTGGGCTTGAAACAGCATGAACCTGTCCTTCCACAGTTCAGGAGGCCCCAAGTCCAAGGTCAAGGTGTCAGCAAGATTGGCGCCATTTGGAAGCTCTAAGGGAGAATCTGTTCTCTGCCTCCCTCCTGGCTTCTGGTACCTTCTGACAACCCGTGGTGTTCTTGGCTTGCAGACTCTGTTCCCCGCTTCAGTTGTTACGTGGTGTTCTTCTGTGCCTGTGTCCAAACTTGCTTCTCCAGTAAAGATACCAGTCACCGGATTAAGACCCACCCTAACTGCCTGAGCTCAGGAGCGCAGCACCAGCCTGAGCCAGAGTGAGACCCCGTCTCTAAAAATAGGTGGGTGTTGTGGCAGGCGCCTGTAGGCCCAGCTACTTGGGAGACTGAGGCAAGAGGGTGGCTTGAGCCCAAGCATTTGAAGTTGTTTCCTCAAATGCCACGGCACTCTACCCGGGGTGACTGAGACTCTATCTCAAAAAAAAAAGAAAAAAGAAAGCACCACCCTAATTCAGTATGGGCTCATCTGCAAAGACCTTATTTCCAAATAAGGTCACATACACAGATTCTGGCTTGAGATGAAATTTAGAGGTACCTTATTCAACTCAGTGCAATTAACTGGGTTATTTGCCCTGGTTGTATGACATATCTCTTTCTCCTGCCTCCAACAGCACCGTCCAGGTGTCCATTCGGCGTTTGTTGCATTGACGACTGAATCCCAGCTCTGCCCCTTTCTATTCGTGTGACCCTGGGCAAGCTGTGTCATCCATCAGAGCTTTCCTTTCCTCTGTTGTAAATGGGGATGGTGATAGCACCCATATCGCATGGTGTGTGGTGAGGGTTAAATAGGGTGACCCGACGTCCTACTTTTCAACAATTTGTCCCGCATCCCGCAGCGTTTTAAAAAAGTCCCGATTTTTGGAAAGAATGCACGAACGGGAGGGAGAACAGGAAGGGAATATACGGTTTCGGCTGCCATGTGGCTACTTCGCCAGAATATGAGTTTTATATTATTTTTGTTAATTTTATAATGTTAAATTGTAATAATAACAAATAATTGCTGAGAAGTGATTATTGAGAACTGCTTATCAAAGTTTGCATTGTTGTCAGGCCCTGCCCTGCCCTGTCCCCCACCTCCCGCCCTCCCCCATGTTGTCCCGCCTTACCGATGTTAAAATCTGGTCATCACCCTAGGGTTAAATTAAGTCAAACATGTAAGCAATTAGCATACAGCCTAGCATACAGTAGATGGAGAGATGTGTTGTCTATGGTTATTTTTGTTATTCTTATTAGACATAATCTCCATTTGAATTGTCAGTGTGTATCAGCTACTCTGCATGATAAAAAGGTTCAAGTGACAAAAAAAACGGGAAGGAGGAGGTAGAATTCCTGTCACTGGAGGTGTTCTCATGACAAATCCCTCTTAGTCCCTATGTGGATGTACACATAGGGCCGATATCTGTGTTTATATCGACACAACAGCCCCAGCAATAGCTAACCCCAGGGTGGGGAACCTGCAGCCTTAAGGACACTTGTGGGTTTCTAGGTCCTTAAGTGCAGCCTTCTGAAGGAATCCATATTTTACAGAACATATCCTTTTATTTTTGTCAATACATTTTTATCTTCTATATTTTTATTTTATTTTTGTAATGAATGTATTTAAAATACCAAAGAATAAAATAAGTTTCAATGAAATAATCCTCCCGGATTGCCCCGTTCAAGGGCTGAACGGATGGCTGCTGCACTAATGATTTAGTTCTAACTTCCCCCACCCAACTGGTACCACTACCATGTTTCCCCGAAAATAAGGCACTGTCTTATATTTATTTTTTCTCAGGAAGACACACGAGGGCTTATTTTCAGGGGATATCTTCCTCTCTGTGCCAAAATGCATGGCGTGGCTATGCAGATATGTTGCATAGCCACGCCCATCACTAGGTCTTATTATGGGGTAGGGCTTATATTTAACAAATGCATAGAAATCCTGCTAGGGCTTATTTTAGGGGTAGGGCTTATTTTCGGGGAAACATGGTACTTGCACAAGGCTGGCGGGTGAGTTTATGAGAATCAAGTACATTAGTCTGTTTTTAGATTTTGACAACAGTGTGCTGTGTTTCTATTTGAAGTGGAATTTGTGAATAGTTGCACAGCAAGACCATATTTTTTAAATTCTGTCTGCTTAATAGCCCATCATGTCAAAGAAGACCAGGGGAGTGCTGAAGAAAGAAAAGTGATTTTTTAAATAAAGATTGGGAATTGTAATATTAACTTATTTCTGCTAAAGTTAAGATGATTTGCTTGCTTTGTGATACTGCAATATCAGCCTTAAAGAAACTCAATGCTTTTCAGTATTATAACACTCATAAGGACCACAGATATTTCAAATGAGAAGGAGAGGGGAAGAAGGTTGTGTTGCAGAAATTAAAAGATGAAAAGCAAAAGTCAAGACAGTTCTTTCAAGCAGCAGTAAGAAGTAGAAATAATGCTACTCAAGCAACTTATAAAGTATCAATAGCTGATATACTCCGGAGGAAAGGGAAGACATTCAGTGGTGTAGAAGTTGTGAATGAATGCATTGGCAAACTTGTAGGATGCGTAAGCTCCGATAATGTTTCAAAGTACAGACAACTGCCTCTTGCAAGGACAACCATAACTGAAGGACAGCAGGAATTAGTCTTCAACTTAACAGAACAACTTTATGCAATACTTCAATAGGAAAATATATATTAATCAATCGCTTTGGATGAATCACCTGATACTACTGGCTGGGTATTAGTTTTATACTTCATTCATGTCACAATAGAAGATTTTCTTTGCTACAAAGATTTACTATGGACACTCTTTTTTTTTTTTTTTTGAGACAGAGCCTCAAGCTATTCCCCTGGGTAGAGTGCTGTGGCACCACAGCTCACAGCAACTTCCAACGCCTGAGCTCAAGCGAGTCTCCTGCCTCTGCCTGCCAAGTAGCTGGGACCACAGGTGCCCGCCACAACGCCTGGCTGTTTTTGGTTGCAGCCATCATTGTTGTTTGGCGGGCCCAGGCTGGATTTGAACCTGCCACCTTAGGTGTATGTGGCTGGCGCCTTAGCCGCTTGAGCCACAGGTGCTGAGCCACTATGGACACTCTTGCAAACAGAATGAAGGCAATATCTTCAATATCTTCTTTATCACTTTGAAGATAAATGTGAAGCTAGGAATTTGGTAAATTTCCTGTGTGTATATAGAGACAGTGCACCTTCCATGACAGGAGAACATGGAGGGTTTATTGCACAGATAAAAAATGAATTAACAGACCCAGATGTTCTCATTTCTTTTCCCTGTGTCTTCCATCGGCAATATCACTGTGCTAAAGCTGCTGTTTTAAGTGACCCTTTGAAACAAGTGTAAGCATTGTTAACTGTATTCATGTAAGTACAACCCGTTATCATCAGTTTCCTAATGTGCTAAAGTTGACTGATGAGGTACTGAGTGTGGATTTGCCGTACCATTCTGAAGTGCCTTGGCTGTCATAGGGACAGGTGTTGGCCAGAATTTTCTCTCTGTGAGAATAAATTTTATGAGGAACAGAATCAACAACATGAATTATTGAAAGATTTCTGTAGGAATGCAGCATTTCTGTGTGCTATCATGTCAGATCAAAACAACTTGAATATTTCTTTGCAAGGTAAAATTAAGTCTATATCATATATATGACGTGGCAAAAAATTGAAGCATTTTGAAAAAA
Organism: Galagoides demidoff; assembly: GCA_963574575.1. Lineage (NCBI taxonomy): Eukaryota > Metazoa > Chordata > Mammalia > Primates > Galagidae > Galagoides > Galagoides demidoff. The sequence continues at coordinate 16,469 of CAUYQV010046805.1, forward strand.
AAGGTATCTTTTTTAAAACACTTTCTTCTTCTTTTTTTTTTTTTTGTAGAGACAAAGTCTTACTTTATTGGCCTCGGTAGAGTGGTAGAGTGCTGTGGTGTCACACAGCTCACAGCAACTTCCAACTCCTGGGCTTAGGCGATTCTCTTACCTCAAGCCTCCCAAGGAGCTGGGCCTACAGGCACCCGCCACAACGCCCGGCTATCTTTTTGTTGCAGTTTGGCCGGGCCAGGTTCAAACACACCACCCTTGGCATATGGGCTGGCACCCCACCCACTGAGCCCCAGGTGCTGCCCCAAACGCTTTCTTCTTCAAAAGGAATTTTGGATGGATATTTTCCCCAGCTATCAAAGGTCATTGATGAGCAGGATGATGTATGGAAATCATCTGAAGAACGTACAGCTGTTATAGACTCTATTTATTGGAGAATACAATGAAAAGTTCTCTGACTTTGAAAATCATGACATTATACTGACATTAGCATTTCAGCCTCCCCTAGTTGATATCACCAAGGCACCTTAAGAACTACAGATGGAATTGGTTTAGCCCTCAGTAGGTGACATTTGAAAGTCACTGATGCTAATACAGATCCAACTGAAATATGCAGAAATGCAGTAGAATACCCACACCTTCAGCAACATGCCTCAAAAATGCTTTCTTGCTTTTCAGCCATTTATTGCTGAGGATCAACATTCTTCTGCCTAATCCAAACCAGGATGCCCTTAAGGTTCCAGATGACTGATAACCATCTGCAGGGTCCTCAAACTTTTTAAACAGGGGCCAGTTCACTGTCCCTCAGCCCTGGGATGAGTCGGCTACTAAGCAGGACAGGCAATGGTGGCAAAAACACCCGGCGGGCCGGATAAATGTCCTAGGCGGGCTGCATGTAGCCTGCCGGCCGTAGTTTGAGGACGCCATTCTAGAGGGTCAAAGGAAACTGCACGGTGAAGCCAGATAGTCAAATTCTATCCAACAGAAAGCAGACACAGCAGAGTCATTAAAAAGTTAGTTAACCTCACAACGAACATAATAGTTTTCATTTTTTGAACTTACTAAGTTCATAGTAGTTAGATTCTTCACAAAATGCATGCAATGTCCATTTTCCAGTACATCTACTTGAAGTTTCTCCAATGTGGCCTTATTTGTTTACAAGTTAAATTAATGCGCCCTTGCAACATGGAAAGCTTACTCACCCCTGAGCTAACCCTTTACTGAGTGCTTCCAAGGTGCCAAGCTCTGGGCTTTGTCCCTTTTAATTCTTGCTATCATCCCACCTTTCCCTTATTTTACAGATAAGGAAATTGAGGTTAACTTGCCTAGAATGGATGAGTGGCTGAGCCGACATCACACCCAGATTTTCCCATTCTAGAGCCTTGTCCTGAGGAGGAATTAGGGAACTGGCACAGATTATCTCTCAAGGTTCGGCCTGGCTTTGCCTTCGGGGCTGTCAAAGAGGAGTTTGGAATCTCAACTTTTTTTTTCTCCCTTTGGTGCTGATGAAGGATTCTTTGTGCCATCTAAGTGTAAGAGGGCACCTGAGAAATGTGATTTAGAGGCAGTCGTGGGAAAGGTTGAGACAGCCATTGACTGGGAGGCGTGCCCTGCCAGGGATGTGGGACGGCTGTCTTCCCCACCTGCTCCAACTTCATCGCCAGCCCTCGCCTGACGTTCCTAACATTGTCCTTATTTCTGTTCCTCAAACATGCACTTTCCCCTGCCTGAGGGTCCTTGCATTAACTATTCCCTCTTCCTAAAAAGCTCTCCCCTCAGCCTTTGAGGGTCAGCTCCTTGGAGGAGCAACCTTATCCGTCTTCTTCATGCCTCTAGTGGCTAAAATAATACCCAGCATGTGGTAGGTGCTCATATAACATTGGTTCAAGTACTTTAAGTACTTGGACTCCTGGATCTAAACTCCTGGGCAGGCATACGTGAGTTAACCACAGGACGGGATCTGCAGCCAGACTGCTGGAGTCTACTAACTTGCTAGCTCTGGGATAGACACTAGGCTGTTCAATGTTGCTGGGCCTCGGTTTGCTAACGTCTACTAGGAGTGGAAATGAATTAAGTCACGGGAGACACTGAAAGAGTCCCTGGCATGTTTGGTGCTTGATGAGTTGCCTGGTCTGCTGTAGCAGCTAGGACACTGGTTCTGCTCCTCTGTCCTCCCACACAGTCCCCTTCCCCGGGTTTCATTAGCTTATGTTCCGGGAGCACCTCACTCTGTCCATGCTCTGCTGCTCTGCCCTCCCCAAGCTGAGCTGTCCAACTTGTCTGTCTGTCCTCTTGGAATCTGCTTGACCCCTCATTGCTAGACCAAATCCCAAGGCAGCACTTAAATGTCTCTCCGCATTTCCCTTTTACTTCCTCCTGGCCAGCATACACCATTTGTTTTTTTGTTCTGTTTTATTTTATTTTAGACGGGCTATCGTAGATGTGGTTTGGCCATTTTGTGGGCAGAAGGAGAAGCGCCATCCACAGGGTAACTTTGATGTCTTTAATTGTTTCAGTAAAAGAGGAATGCCTGGGGCAAGAAAAGCAGACTCGGCCAGCGCCTCTGCATTGTGGTATCTTTTTTCAGATTTTTAAAACTCCATTTATGTGGAGATAAGATAGGAATTGTGGCCTGTATCCCCAAGGCCTTGAGCCCATTTTCAGTAGCCTAGGTCAGAGAGCAGCCCCATTATCGTATCACAGATGGAGAAACTAAGGCCCAGAGAGAATTGTAGTGTTTTTACTATGATAGTCAACTCTTTCCCATGTGGGGGTAGATTATCTGGTTTGTGGGTTTGCTGGTTTGCAGATTGACCATATTAAAAATAACAACGGGCTCGGTGCCTGTGGCTCAATCGGCTAAGGCGCCAGCCACATACACCTAAAGTGGCGGGTTCGAATCCCCAGCCCGGGCCCGCCAAACAACAATGATGGCTGCAACCAAAAAATGGCCGGGCGTTGTGGCGGGCGCCTGTGGTCCCAGC
>CAUYQV010046806.1:0-16229 GCA_963574575.1 Galagoides demidoff
ATTTCATGTCATTTGCTTAGTCATTATATCAAAACATTTATATTCTAGTTCTAGAAAAGTTCACTTGTACCCTTGTTAGACAGATATATAGGTGATCTTTCCGGTCACCCTCCCACCACCCAACCACCCTTCTCCCCTCCCCTTCACCACCCCCTCCCCATATTCTTGGGCTAGAATCCTTTTTTGTTTTTTGTTTTTTTTGAGACAGAGCCTCAAGCCGTCCCCCTGGGTAGAGTGCCTTGGCATCACAGCTCACAGCAACCTCCGACTCCTGGGCTCAAGCAAGTCTCCTGCCTCTGCCTCCCAGGTAGCTGGGACCACAGGTGCCTGCCACAACGCCCGGCTTTTTTTGGTTGCAGCCATCATTGTTGTTTGGTGGGCCCGGGCTGGATTCGAACTGGCCACTTTGGGTGTATGTGTCTGGCACCTTAGCCACTTGAGCCACAGGCTCTGAGGCTCATTTTTTTTTTCATTGTGGCGAAATATATGTGGCATAAAAATGTACCACTTTAACCAACTTTAAGCATGCAATTCATTGGCATTAAGTATATTCGCAGTGTTGGGCAAGCCTTCCATCTATTTCATCACCCCAGGAGAACCTCTGTGACCATTAAACAGTAAGTCCCCATTCCCTCCCCTTAACCGCTGGCAACATCTGAGCTACTTCTGTCTCCATGAATTTGCCTATTTTAGTTATTTCATATAAATAGAATCATACAGTATTTGACCTTTTGTGTCTGGCTTATTTCACTTAGCATAAGCTTTTCAAGGTTCATCCACATTATAGCGTGTATCCGAACAAGCTCATCACTTCCTTTATCAGGACTTTCCTTTTGATGGCCCCTGTGAAGACTTTTTCTGCCTGCTTTTTATTTGCTCTGACCATACCCCTTTTCTTCTTTTCAACATGTTTTCAGAACCTCCTCTTCCTGAAGTAAAATTGTTTATGGTGCATGGAAGGCCTCTACCACGTCTCAGGCTGAGGAAAGTCAAGGAGAAAAATGGACCGATCAGGTCAGGAGCTGTCCTCTCTCCACAGTTGGTCCCAAGGAGCACACTGGAGACTTCTGTTTGGGGGATGAGGAAACGTCTGTGTGGGTTCCTGCACTTGAGTAGCTGGGTCAATGCAGTTAGGACCGCTTCTTTTGCTTCTTTTGGTAAAGACTAGACTTTTAGGGCCAGTCAACATCTTTTAAATGAATAAAGAGACAGCCAAGGGACTAGAGACAAGTATTTGGCAGCTTAGCTCAAGAAATTAAATCTGTTTGGTCATTGGACAAACATTAGTTGAGCACCATCGGGCACTTTGCACTCACATCTCAGAGAACATCCTTCGGTGATGGCAGGTTGGAGCACCATTTCATTTACCAAAGACACAGTATGTTTCCCTTTATGTAAGGCTGATTATGGGGTAGGGGGTGGTACAGTGGTTTCTGAAAGGGTCATTTGGATAATTCTTTTTATCGATTAGTATATTGCATTATGGGCAAGACACTGTGTAGTTAATCACCACATCTGGGATTCCAGATGGTCTTAGGATGGAATTAATTTACCCCAGTTGGAGAACTACACTGTGTTCAATGAAGCATTTTATTTCCAAAGGTCATGATAGAATTAGGAAAGTAGAATCAGCCCCTTTTTTGGAGAAGATTGGAGGTTGTTTGGAGACGGGAACAACTTGCTCACAGAGCCAAGTCAAGATAACAAGGTTTGCAGCCTAACCTGCATTGGCTTATGTCTGTCTCTGTCTCTGTCTCTCTCTTGACCCTTTAGTGCAATCAAGGTTACAAAAAAAGATATTATAAAATTAAGAAGAAAATCTGGAGATAGTATGAGTGTGTGAGGGTTTTCCTGCTTTTATATTAGTTTAAATTAGTAAATGCCCAAAGAGCTTTCATTGTACAAATTATTCTGTTTCTTGATTCTTGACAAGTTACTGGAAGGTGTTGCCCTCCTGTCACTGTAAGGAGAACAGAAGTTGTGACATCCCTTTAGAGAATTTGCAAGAGCAAATGTGAATTTAATCCAAATGATTCTGTCAGGAGAAAAGAAAAGCCAAGTGACAGTCTTCCCTTGTGACTGTGTGCCGGCCAGTGGCTCCAAAACAGGAAGTGGGGATCTGTGAGTCATTCAATCCGGGGTGAGAGAGAGGGGAAAAGTTCTCCCAGAACAGTCAGGCTCCAGCCAGCCACAGCTGCTTCCCCCACGTCATCGGGGCTAATTATCAGTGGGCAGGCGGAGTGGTTTCCTCATCCTGACTACCTGGGTTGAGCTGGGGGTGGCAGGTTTGCTAGTGTGTCCACTCTGGGCGTTGTTCAGGACCAGTGCCTTGGGGCTCATGGTGGAGCAAAGGCCCTGGGACCAAGCTCCTTCTGAGCTTCTGATCATAGGCAGATGATGCGGCTAGCTTAAAGTGAGCACTGCCCACTCCGAGTAGATTATAGGAATCAGCTGGGGTGCTTTGTCAGCTCTACAGATTCTTAGATCCTACTCCTGGAGATTTTGATTCAGTAGGTATAGGATAAGGTCTAGAAATTTGTGTAATTATCAAGCAACTCAGGTGATCACATCAGGCTTATTCATACCTTGTGAATGATGCCTTTATGGACATCCTACAGAACCACATGGGTGCCGGTGAGCCTTGACCTTGCACTTGATCAGTACCACCCACACAGAGAGGAGAGCATCTGAAGATGTACTTAGGGACAGCAGGGAGCTTCTGTGACACTTCCTTCCTCACCTGCAGCCAGATTCATAGGGGTATCTTCTCATCTCTAGGAAAGCTTATTCCATGCATTCCCTGTAGGCAGTGGAGGCCTTAGGAAATGTCTACCTGTGGAGACAACTTATTACCTTGACGGATTTACTTTGTCTCTTTTGTAGGAAGCCTTTTGCTGAAAATGAGCCCAGAAATCTGGGTCCTGGGGACACTTAGGATATTTGGGAAATTGTTGGAGAAGGTTTTTCCAATCGAACACCTACAGAGGGGAGGGCTGCCTGTCGACTTAATGATTCATGGACTTTTAGGAAGCAGGAGATGGGGCATTAGGAAAGCAGGAAGTGCAAATTTACTGGTAAAATAGAATTATGTGTCCTAATGAGTTTTGGAAATTACCCTAATTGTGTTTGGTGCTGATGTATGCTTTTCCTTTACTGAGAATTCAACTCGAGAAACAATGGGGCGCCAATCATAGCCAAAGAACTATGCAAGGATTTGCAAGGATGCAAGAGCAAGTCCTTCAAATCCCTGCTATCACCTCCCGCAGAGACAGCAGATGTCCAAACACTGTACTAGAGGCAGATCAAGACTGAATACGTAGGCATGGAAAGGAAGGCCCCTTTACTCACAGGTGTTCTGATTTGTGGGGTAAATAATAAAACACGTGACGAAAGTGACACCTGCCTACTGGCATTTTTAATGTCCACGTTTAGGGGCCAGTTTTACAATGTACACAGGGTATTGTACTCCACCGGCTTTTCCAGGATGTTGTCAGACTCCATTAACTAATGGTGACTCTGCACTCCTGGCTTCTCGGTTAATTCACATGGACTTTGGCATCAGTCTGTGAAGTGCAGGGAATGTAAATCATGAGTTCTGTTTTAGGTTGCCACATGATCGTCCGCAGCCTTTTTTCAGAGTTAGTGTGTTAACTCTTGTGGGCACTTGGTCTCCATGTGACTACTGAACCCTTGCCAAAGTCGGGCTTTAGTCGCCCACGTGAAAAATCACTGACTAGGTGAACTTTATGACATGCACTTCTTTCAACTACAGAGGATGAACTTGGCACCTTTCTGCAGCTCGAACTTGGAGAGGGCCCCTTACCCAGTGTCATCGGGCATTAATGCTGGAGGTTCAAAGTAGAGCTCCATGACACCTGGGCCATGAGTGGGCCACAACTTGTTCAATGTTGGGTTATCTTGTTCAAGATTGGACCCATCAGGTTAATCTCTCCAACTCAGTGTCAGCCAATGAGCAGCCTGAATTCCAACTGCAACCTCAGTTCTCCTTTGCCAAACCAGTGTATTTACAGATTCTGGGGAAGGACATGAACATATCTGGAGGGCATTATTCTGCCTACCACAGTGTCCAAACAGCAGGTTTTTTTTTTTAAATGAATGGGATTTCAACCTGAACTGGATAACTGAATTTTTTTCTCCATTTGATATTAAACCATGTAAAAGTACCAGAATGGCACATAATTACTTTGAGAATGAGAGCCTAGGGAAAGCACTGACCGCCTCGCAAGTGCTCAGTCAATGAGTAAAAGGAATGTCAATGAGTAAAAGGAATGAGAGACTCCCCCAAGGAAGGGTCTGATACACACTTTTCTTTTTTCTTCCAGTTCGTATCAGGTGTTAGTGCTTCCCCTGGCCCTGCAAAGCACCTTTTCTTGTGACTCTGAAGGGGCTGCCTCATTCTTTAGCAACACCTCTGATGTTGACGGATATGTGGCTGCAGAACTACTGCCCAGAGACGTTCCAGAGGACGCCCTGGAGATATCCGTTGGAGACAGACTATACTACGGCAAATACTATAATGCACCCTTGAAAATAGGGAACGATTACTGCATTATATTACGAATCACAAGTGAATGGAATAAGGTATATTTCTTCATAATCTGTTGTCGATGCTGTATTTTCTCCTTCATGTGAAATTTAAATGTTTGAGCTGGTCACGGTGGCTCACACCTGTAATCCTAGCTTTCTAGGAGGGTAAGGAGGGTGGATTGCTTGAGCTCCAGAGTTCAAGACCAGCCTGAGCAAGAGCAACACCCTGTCTCTAATAAAAACAGAAAAACTATCTGGGCATTGTGGTGGATGTTTGTAGTTCCAGCTACTCGGGAGGCTGAAGCAAGAGGATTGCTTGAGTTCAAGGGTTTGAGGTTGCTGTGAGGTATGATGCCACTGTACTCTACCCAGGGTGACAGACTGAGACCCTGTCTCAAAAAATAAAAAAAATAAATAAATGTTTGAACATTTGTTTTTTCTGGTATTTGAGATAAGCATTGCATGTAAATAAAACGTGTTTGAATATTTTGCTTTTATAAAGCCTGGGCAGGTGAAACTCTTATAGGTGATAGATATTCTGGATATTATTATTATTATTATTTTTGAGACAGTCTCATTGTATCACCGTTGGTAGAGTGCAATGGCATCACAGCTCACAGCAACCTCAAACTCTTGGGCTAAGCGATTCTCTTGCCTCAGCCTCCCAAGTAGCTGAGACCTCAGGCACCCGCCATGATGTCTGGCCATTTTTTGTTGCAGTTGTCATTGTTATTTAGCTGGCCTGGGCTGGGTTTGAACCTGCCACCCTCAGTGTACGTGGCTGGCTCCATAACCACTGTGCTATAGGTGCTGAGCTGATATTCTGGATATTATTGAAAGCCACTGTGAGATATTTGAATTGCAAGTATTTTCTTCCATTCTATAGGTTGCATTTTTACTGTTGATAGTATCCTTTGATGCCAAAAAGTTTTTAATTCTAATGAAGTCCAGTTTGTCTATTTTTTTATTTGTTCCCTGTTTTGGGGGATCAAAGCCAAGAAATTGTTGACAAATCTGGTTCCATGAAGCTTTTGCTCTATCTTGTCTTTATATCTATACCTATGCATATGTATGAAGTATATATGCATATATACATATACATACATATACTTTTTTCTTTTTAATTGATATGGTCTTGCTCTGTCTTTCAGGCTAGCTGCAGTAGTGTGATCATAGCTCATGTAGCCTCAAACTCTTGGCTTCTAATTATCCTCCTGTCTCAGCCTCCTGCGTCATTGGGACTATAGGCATGCACCACTACGCCTTGCTAAATTTTTGATATTTTTTTAGAGACGGGGGTCTCACTGTGTCACCAGAGCTGGCCTCACACTCTTGACTTCAAGCAATCCTCCCTCCTCAGTCTCTTGAGTTGCTGGGTTTACAGAAGCTTAATAGTTTTAGGTCTTATACTTATTTTTGATCTATTTTGACTTAATCTTTGTACATGGTATGAAGTAAGGATCCAACTTCATTCTTCTGCATGCAGATATCCCGTTTTCCCTGCACCCCTTATTAAAAAGACTATCTTTCCCTCATTGAATTGTTTTGGCATCCTTGTTAAAAATCGTTTGCCAGATATTCAAGGGTTTATTTGGGGCTGTTCATTCTATTTCATTGGTCTATATGTCTGTCTTTATGTCAGTACTGCACTGTTTCAGTTATTGTAGCTTTGCAGCAAATTTTGAAATCAGGAAATGTGAGTCTTCCAGCTCCCCCATTTTGTTTTTCTTTTGCGTGTTTTTCCCAATAAATAGCATCGCCATGCCTCTAGTTGCTCAGACAGAAGCCTGGGAATAATCTTGTCTGCTCCTCCTTTCTTACCTGGCCATCAGCAAATCATGGCAGTTCTATTATCTTGATGCTGTTGAAACCATCCTTTCCTCTCCTTACTCTGCACTGCTCAGACCTCGTCTCTTCTGAACATCAATTTTTAACTCGTCTTTCTATCTCTTATTCTACCCATCTCCTTGCTCCCTACTGCTGCTGGAATGAGTTTTACAAAATGCAGATATGATCAAGGCACTCCGGCTTAATGAGCTCCCTCCCTCATCTGGCCCCTGTCAGTTTCTCCCTTTTGAGATACTCCGTCCCGGTCCCTGGCCCCGATTCTAGGTCCCTGTGAGTCTCAGTGTCTTGTGATGTGTCTTTCACTGCTTGTTCTTGCATACTGTCTTCCACTTTCTAATCTCAGACCTTAGCAACAGGGCAGCATTTAGTCGCATCCAAACTCTTATGGCTATTTTAAGCTTTCCCAAGAATTTTTCAGCTTAAATTTGTTTTTTCAATATTTAATAAAATGAAAACCAACATTGCCAAGGTTGTCACTTGAAAGAGAATCTCCTGGCCAGGTGCAGTGGCTCACGCCTGTAATCTTAGCACTCTGGGAGGCCAAGGTGGGAGGATTGCTTGAGCTTAGGGGTTCAACACCAGCCTGAGCAAGCGTGAGACCCTGTCTCTACTAGAAATAGAAAAATTAGCAGGGCCTTGTGGCAAGCATCTGTAGTCCCAGGTACTCGGGAGGCTAAGGCAAGAGGATCACTTGAGCCTGAGACTCTGAGGTTTCTGTGAGCTCTAATGACATGATGGCATTCTACCCAGAGCAACAGAGTGAGACTTTGTCTCACAAACAAACAAACAAACAAACAAAAGAATAACATTACAGGGATCCTTCTCTAATCCTCACTATTCAGCTCTTTGGGGAAATATTTTGCTCCGAATTTTATATACAGCAATCCCAGCATATTTTACAGATAGATATGCACAGAATAATGAGAGGGGAGAGGAGAAGGTATTTCATGCCAATGAGTCTATAGGTTTCTTCCACCGTGGATGAGCTTTCGTACATGTGCCGATGGCTTTCTTCCTGACTCTGGGTACATTTTGGGTAACTTGAGGTTGCCAATTGTCATCCAGATAGGAGAGTAGTATTATATACCAGGACTTCTTATAACATTGCCGATCACATGCCTACTACTTCTGTTGAACCTGGAAATGACCTCGGAATTCTTTTCAAAATGGTTCTCCTGGGTGGTGCCTGTGGCTCAAAAGGGTAGGGTGGTGCCAGTCCTGTATGCTGGAGGTGGCGAGTTGAAACCTAGTCCCAGCTAAAAACAGCAAAAAAAAAAAAAAAAAAGGTTCTCCAGGCAGTAAATGAACCTTTTTACCACTCCTGTTGTTTGCCCATGGTGTGCTTTCTAAGACCTATTAGAAACTTATAGAAGTGATCTTCGGGTTCCTTTCATCCCTGTAATCCGTGCCAGTCCCTTGAACAGTTGGTGATAAATGTCTAAATCACAAGATACCAGAGTTAAATGGGACTTTAAAGATCTAGTTCATTGGCTAAGGCGCCAGTCACGTACACCTAAGGTGGCGGGTTCGAATCCCCAGCCTGGGCCTGCCAAACAACAATGATGGCTGCAACCAAAAAATGGCCGGGCGTTATGGCGGGCGCCTGTGGTCCCAGCTACTTGGGAGGCAGAGGCAGGAGACTCGCTTGAGTCCAGGAGTTGGAGGTTGCTATGAGCTGTGATGCCATGGCACTCTACCCAGGGGAATAGCTTGAGGCTCCATCTCAAAAAAAAAAATAAAATAAAGCATGAATCAAATAAACAAAAGGAACTATTATAACATCGCTTTTGTGATGAGAAAGGGGGCAATGGAATTCAACAAAAGCAAAGAAAACTATACCTGGAGAAAAGAAAAGTAACCAGGAAACAACTTGGGGCTGCTGCCAGACCAATGGCACTGTGGAAAAGAGCCCTTCCCTAAGAGGACTGCCCGGGCAAACCTACCCTACTTCTCATGTGTATAGTTAGTTATAACTCACACGTATAGTATTTTAGTTTCCAAACATGTTCACACAATCATTTCATTTGATTCTTGAAAACAGCCCTGTGAGTTTGGTGGGGCAAGTGCTCTTAGTGAGTATGTGACTTTGTCAAATCACAAATCAGCAAACCTGTACTGGGTTGTGGTAATGTATTCATTCTCTGCTATTTAGCCCCAAATACTGCACTCCTCAAAGTGTGGTCCCAGGACCGGCAGCATCAGCATCACATGGGATATTGCTAGAAATGCAATTAAAAACTGGGTTTGGGGCCCAGCAACCTGTGCTTAACAAACCCTCCAGGTGATTCTGATGCATGTAAAGTTTGAGAGCCCTGTTCTACGCAGACGTCTGATGCACGTAAAGTTTGAGAGCCCTATTCTACGCAGACGTTTGAGTGACTCTAGTATTAGGCAAAATGATGTTAGTTTTTCATAGTTGTGGTTTTAAAGTTTTCTCTACCTCTTCCCCTACTTTCTAGTCTTAGGATTTGGGGTAGGTTACTTAACCCGCTCAGTGATTTTAATGGACGGATAATAATAGTGTCTTCCATGCCCAGAGTCCTACAGATGTGATATAGTTATGAGTTAGCTTCCATTATTTACAGAGTTAAGTCTTAGGGCAAGCCTAAGTTTGTCGGTTTTTAGTTTGGGGAGTGACTTAAATTTAACTTACTGAGTTTGCAGAACTCATAATTTCTAAAACTGCTAAGCAACAAGTGGTGGGGTGCTAGAGCCAGCTTCTGCATACTTCCCAACTTGAAATTGGTCATGTGAGGGAGCCTACACCATAGACATTAATGAATACTAAAACCAGGGCTTTTGTTCCCAGAGAGCTGGTTATCAGCATACCTTAGGTTATGCTCAGATTAGATGAAGAAGCTTCATCTGCATCTTTGCTGGATCTGATGGTTCACATTCATCCTCATTTAAGGCTTGTTATACAGATCAGCATTAGAATATGTATATTTATGTATGTAATTGTTATTATGGAAGTCAGATTCACCCTACAGACATCTTCTGTTGACCTGCAGTGTGTTTTTAAAAAATGTTAAATTAGGTGTCAACATTTAAAAATTGGAAGGTTTAACATAAAAATCTAAATTTCTTACTCTTCAAAAGTAGGGTCATAAGGGCCTGGGGCACATGGGCCCCCATTGCCACATGGCAATAATGAGCTGGAGGTGAATTATATTTTATTTTATTTATTGATTTATTCATTTTTTTGAGACGAGTCTCACTCTGTCACCCTCAGTAGAGTGCTGTGGTGTCATAGCTCACAGCAACCTTAAACTCTTAGGCTAAAGCAATCTTCTTGCCTCAGCCTCCTAAGTAGCTGGGACTACAGGTGCCCACCACAATGCCTGGCTATTTTTTAGAGGGGAGGGGTCTCACTTTTACTGGGGTGGTCTCAAACCTGTGAGCTCAAGTAATTCACCTGCCTCGGCACAGCGCCGTGCCAACTGGAGGTGAATTTTAATACATGCAGGTTGTCTTTGCTGCAGTGCCCATCATTCTGTGATTTTACTTCCAGTCAAGGGCTTCAGGCCTTTGTTTTCTTAGTGTCTTCTTTAGGCATTTGAATTTGTGACCCCTGTTATAAAGAAAACCAAGTCCAGGGAAAGGGTGTTTCTCTGAGCTGAAATCTTAACATTTAAGCTTTCTACAAAGTTAATTCAGATGTACTAACAAACTGCAAAGTCTGAGGATTAATTCCCAATTTGTCCTGAATTTAAAATGTCCTGTTTAAAAATCCAAGTAGCAGTGACTCATTGCCTGTATTTGAGAGCCTATACTTTTTCCTGGATGGCAAAAACTTGAAATGTCTCTCTGGGTCTCAGTAAAAGTGACTGATACCTTTGTTTCCCAGTCTGTGTTTGCATGACCTCAGGTTTCATAAATATCTATCCCTCAGTAAAATGTGCAGAGAGATGTTTGTTTGCTACTAGCACTTTATTTGAGAATGATTTTGGGGAGAAAGATTGATAACCTTCCCTTTCAAATCAGAGTTGTACGTGCTTAGTTTATTTGCCTGGACAGGTTTTTTTTATTTTTTCCCTCCAGCGTAGTTTCAGAACGTCCAGCTGGATAGACTTTGTCTGTGTTTGTGGTGTTAGCTCTGGGCTTTGCTGTCAATATTATTGATGAACATCTGATTAATTTTTAAGCCAGTTGATCTATGTTCCAAGACTGACTGATGAAATTGCTACTTTTTAGTTTGGGGTGATCCAGGACATAATAACTTTTCCTGTTCCATTTAATAAATGTTTATTAAATAGTTATTACAGGAATAACTTCAAGGATGGTGCTAGGGACAGCAATAAACTGGAAAACAAGCCAATCTATGACCAGTGATGTAAGAGCACTGGAATCAGGAAGAATAGAGGAGATGGCATTTACACTGCTGTGCCCTGCTGTTGGTTTTCAAGTCTGCAAGTAGTCTCATATCTATATTATTGTCCCCTTACGTGCATAATCACATGTATCTCATCCAAAAGTTTCCCTTGGTAAAAAGTGAAATGTTTGGAACCATTTATGGATAGATTTGTGTTATCATCAAGTGTCACTTGGGGTGCTTATTTCTGTATATCAAGAATACATCCTCTCCAGGTTGGCGCCTGTAGCACAGTGGTTATGGTACTGGCCACATACACTGAGGCTGGCAAGTTCTAATCTGGCCTGAGCCAGCTATACAACAATGACAACTGCAACAGAAAATAGCCAGGCATTGTGGTGGGCGCCTGTAATCCCAGCTACTTGGGAGGCTGAGGGAAGAGAATCACTTAAGCCCAAGAGTTTGAGGTTGTTGTGAGCTGTGATGTCACATAGTGAGAGCGACATAGTGAGACTGTCTCAAACAAACAAACAAACAAACTTCCTCTCCAAAAAAAATACTTTCACCAACTAACAAAACACTTTTTCTTTTTCTTTTTTTTTTTTTTTTTTGAGACAGAGCCTCAAGCTGTCCCCCTGGGGTAGAGTGCTGTGGCATCACAGCTCACAGCAACCTCCAACTCCTAGGCTCAAGCGAGTCTCTTGCCTCTGCCTCCCAAGTAGCTGGGACCACAGGCACCTGCCACAATGCCTGGCCACTTTTTTGATTGCAGCCATCATTGTTGTTTGGTGGGCCTGGGCTGGATTTGAACCCGCCACCTTAGGTATATGTGGCTGGTGCCTTAGCCAGTTGAGCCGCAGGTGCCAAGCCCACAAAACACTTTTTCTAGGATGAGTTTGTGAACTTAATTGTTTGTTCTCACACATTATTATCATGTCATCTTCACAACACTACACACTTATTATTCCCATTTTACAGATGAGGAAACTGAGGTTTGAGAAGTGAAGTAAATTGCCTCAAATCCTTTAGTTAAGTAAGTTTTAGAGTTAGAATTCAAAGTCAAGTCTGTTGAACTACGAAGCCCAAGCCTGGAAAAAGGGTAGTTGGGCTTTGTGGGCTCAAAAGGGAGTCTCCCTAGTTCCTAGTCTCTCTGGACCTCATGCTCTTTCAACAATGTGTAAGATCCTTGATGCTTTCTGAATATTCTTACTCTGCTCATCCTGTAGGAGAACCCCCATCTTGTTACATCATATATTAGATTCCTATGGCTGCCATAACAAAATACCACAAATGGGGTGAATAAAACGAAAGAAATTTATTTGCTAATAGTTCTTGAGGCCAGAAGTATGAAATCAAAACATTGTCGGGGCCACTCTTTCACTGGCTCTTGGGAGATTTCATTCCTTGCTCATCCAGCTTTCGGATGCTATTAGAGTTCCTTGGCCTGTGTGCAGCTCTCCAGTCCCTGCCTTCGCCTTCCTGTGGCCTTCTCCATGTCTTTCTAGTCATTCCTATGTGTCTGTGTGCCTGGCATTGATTTCAGGGCCTACTCTGACAATCCAGGCTGATAATCCAGGATGATCACTTCATTTCAAGATTCTTAACTTCATTATATCTGCCAAGACCCTTTTTCTAAATAAGGACGCGTTTGCAGGTCCTGGGAACTAGGGCAGGGTGTATCTCTCAGAGGCCATCATTCAACCATCACACATGCAGGTAGATGCTTTCCCAGCAACCAGCAAGCTCGTGTCCTTTAGCCTGTACCAGGGGCAGATTTGCTATCTGGTAAAGGCTTCTCTTTCACTGGAGTGGCTGATTATCAGCAAGATTTCACAATTTGTGGGTTTGGAGGTGTTTCTAGGCCTTTAACGTGAATAACCCAATCTTAAACCCAGCTAGAGTCTCTGGGGCTTCTCCTAGGTGGTCATGCTGTCTCACAAGATTTTGTTTTCTTTCAGATTGCTGACCTGCAGCTGCATAAACTGGATGAACTGGACTGTCTGATTCAGGGCCTGCTTTACGTCGACTCTGTTGGCTTCAATGGCAAGCCGGAATGTTACTATTTTGAAAATCCCACAAATCCTGAATTGTGTCAAAAAAAGCCGTACTGCCTTGATAATCCATACCCTATGTTGCTGGTTAACATGGGCTCAGGTGTCAGCATTCTAGCAGTGTACTCCAAGGACAACTATAAAAGAGTTACAGGGACCAGGTAAACATGTTTTCTACGAGGAGAACCTTTTTGTGTTTAAACTTAGGCCTCTTCCTTGGTGACCACTTTATAGTAAAAGGTTATTTTTATTGATTACATTTTTAAAAGAAATATCGTGGCCTTCTCAGTCAACCAAATAGGATTTGTTGAATGACATGTAGTAATAAGGAGGGTGATTTATATAAAGGTTAATAAAACATAGTCTTTGCCGTAATGGAAACTATGGTCCGGTTGGGGGAAGAAGGGTTGTACACATCAGAATGTAGCCAACAAGTAGGTCTATACTCAGTGCCAGAAGAAGAGCAGGGACAAACAGCACAGTAGAATTCAGATGGGAAGATGCTTAGGATGGTCTGAGAGGGCTTCAGAAGAAACTTTCTTATGGAACCTTCCAGATGCCCAGCACAGGATGAATTGTTTGAAATAATACATTCCTCCAACCAGCAAACCAAACTTGGTTTACAAAGAATGTTTTTCCTCCCTCAGGTAAATGTTCCAATTGAAAATTACAATAGTCAACACACCTCCCAGGAATTTTGGAATGCTGTGGGCAGGAAAGCAGTCCTGTGGCCTCAGTGGGGCAGAGGGCCTGTTTTTCTGTGCACCTGCCCCAAGGCCCTTGTGGGACAAATGGGCCCAGCTTCCCATTAGTGGGGAGTCAACATGGGGAAAGGACCAGGGGTCAGTTACCTTTTGAGACTTCCCAGTGTAAACAAAATTAAACAGTTTCCTTACTTCTAAGAGGAAGATTTGGTATAAAGTATTTCTCTAACTTATTGGAGGGACAACTTAAGAAACTCTGCTGTGTATAAGGCATTTTGGTCCTGATGTTGAAATTACTGTTTTTGATAGAGGAAGATACCTTCCTGGGGTCTCATTATTCTCATTTCTGCCATTAAAGGGGATTGTTTCTATAAGGTTGTCTTTATAAGACTTTCCAGTACCGAAATTCTACAGGACTATTTACCCACAGGAGGACAGCACTGCTTTTCCAGTGTATTTCCATGACTTGAGATAAATCAGTGGTTTCCTGCTTAGGAGAGGAAGACTTTTTTGGAGGTGGGATGCTACTGGCATCTACTGAGTTAAGGATACTGCCAAAATCCTGCAGCTCCTCGATAACAAAAAATTATTGAGCCTCAAATGTCAACAGTGCTGCTGTTGAGAAGCATATGCACATACACATACTCACGCACATACACATGTTCTGACAGAAGCCTCCTGAGCTCAGAGTGTAGGTTTTGCTGTGTGAGTCAATTTGCTACTAGATACACATTTTATCACTGGGAATCCAGAAGCTTGCTTGTTCACACAAGAATCTGGGAATGCTGCTGAGCACACTTGCTCATGTAAGAATGGCCTCATTAGGATTGTCAGAGTGTCAGAGACATTAACATTGCAACTGATCTGGTTTTACCTTTGAGAGTGTTCTCTTGAAAAAGGTATATAGTTTTTAAGAAACAATAGACTTCCTCCAGAAGGAGTAATTGAATTGGTAAAGTTAGTCCCAAGGTAACGACAAGCTAAACATTTCTCACAATTAGAGATATTTATAGTTTTGTTGATTAGTACTTATCAATTTCATGACTTCCATTACAGGCATACTTTCTCACACTTGGAAACCCCCAGGATCTGGGTTATCTTCTTGAATAGCTGCTAAGGAGCTAATTATGGTATTTGGATATTACACAAGTAATAGTGTCTGTAAATTCCCAATGTTGGTAAATGCCCATTAATGACCAGTGTTGTGCAATCATCAACAAATTCTGGTTATCTAATAAACTCTCTGTTCAATCAGTAATTTTGGAAGGTGCTAAAGGTACTTAGGAAGCCCTTGCAGGGACTACCACAGGTAGGGCAGGGCAGTGAAACATCAAGTCTGTAGGGCCCAGATCCTTATCCAATCAGAGTTGTTTTTGTCAAAGATTTTTTTTGATTCAAGTTAGAAAATCTCTGGCATTAACCATTACAGTTAGCAGGGAACATCAGCTTATGGAGCAAACTTTAGGAACCATTGATCTAACAAAGGGTGTAAGCCTTAAGTTTTAATACTCCTTCTATAAACTGATAGCTATAATTCCAGGGTTTTTGTTAATTGTATTATACTGATTTTCCCATTAAGTATTTTTTTTTTTTTGGGGGGGGATGGAGCCTCAAGCTATCCCCCTGGGTAGAGTGCCATGGCATCACAGCTCATAGCAACCTCCAACTCCTGGGTTCAAGCGAGTCTCCTGCCTCCGCCTCCCTAGTAGCTGGGACCACAGGCCCGGCCATTTTTTGGTTGCAGCCATCATTGTTGTTTGGCGGGCCTGGCCTGGGGATTCGAACCTGCCACCTTAGGTGTACGTGGCTGGTGCCTTAGCCGGTTGAGCCACAGGCGCCAAGCCGGATAAATTCTTGAATTTAATTTTCTGATCACATATGCTCTTAAGGGATATTGGTCTATAATTTTTTTGTTTGTTGGTTTGGTTTGTTGGTTTGGTTGCTATGTTTTTTCCTAACTTTTGTATTAAGGTGACATTAGTTTCATAATTTTTACCTTATAGGTACCAAATCTTTGCAGGTTTGGTGATATTTGGCTGTGAAGCCATCGGATCTGGGACTATTTTTTGGAAGATTTTTATTGGGGCTTCAATTTCATTGCTCTTTTTTGTCTGTTCCATTCTTTTTCTTCCTGATGGAACCTTGGGAGTTGGTGTGTTTCCAGAAATTTGTCCATTTCCTCAATGTTCTCCAGGTTATGCATGTAGAGATTTCCACAGTGTTCACATATGATGTTTTATATTTCTATGGCATCAGTCCTAATAGCTCCTTTTTTCTAAGTGAGTCCATTTGGGGACTTTTCTATTTCTGACTAATTTTGCGAGAGGTATATTACTTTTGTTCATCTTGAAGCTGAGACAACTTTTTGTTTGATTAATCTTCTACATGATTTTATGATTTTTGGTTTCCTTCCTTTCTACTCTGACTTTACTTATTTCTTTTCTTCTGCTGTTTCGGATTGCTTTGCTCTTCTTTTTCTAGTTCCTTGAGATGATTTATTAGGTTGTTGATTTGTGATCTTTCTGTCTATTTAAATGCAGGTATTTGAGGCTATAAATTTTCCTTTTAGGCAAACAATTTATGAAGAAGCCCCCTAGAGCAATCATAGCAATAACAAAAATAAACACATGGGACTTTTCATAAGTTGAAAAGCTTCTGTACAGTCAAGGAAACAATCAACAGAGCAAATAGACAACCTACAGAATGGCAGAAAATATTTGCTTGCTATATATCCAATAAGGGGCTAATAACAAGAAACTACAAATA
>CAUYQV010046808.1:0-23827 GCA_963574575.1 Galagoides demidoff
CATCACAGCTCATAGCAACCTCCAACTCCTGGGCTCAAGCGAGTCTCCTGCCTCCGCCTCCCAAGTAGCTGGGACCACAGGCGCCTGCCACAACGCCTGGCCATTTTTTGGTTGCAGCCATCATTGTTGTTTGGCGGGCCGGGATGGGGATTTGAACCCACCACCTTAGGTGTACGTGGCTGGAGCCTTAGCCCATTGAGCCACAGGCGCCGAGCCTGACTTTAGATTTTAACTGGTATGCCTCAGGCGGGGGACTGTGGCTCACCTCCGTAATCCCAACACTCTGGGAGGCTGAGGCCAATAGATTGCTTAAGGTCAGGAGTTGAAGAGCAGCCTGAGCAACAGCAAAATAGTGACACTATTAAAACTCAGCAGGCATTGTGCTGGGCACCTGTAGTCCCAGCTTACTCAGGAGACTGAGGCCAGGGGAGATTGCTTGAGCCCAAGAGTTTGAGGTTGTTGTGAGCTATGATGCCATGACACTCTACCCAGGGTAACAGAGTAAAACTCTGTCTCAAAAAAATAAATAAATGGCTGTTACACTTCATTGTAATTCTGTAAGAAAAAGCCTATATAAAGGAGCATAAGTGAAAAGCCATGAAAGGGATACAAATTTTGCATGATACTACAAAAGAGCACCTCTTGGCTGTACTCAGTGGGAACCAAAAAGAATCCAATAACTTCATCCTTCTGGAAAAAATTTCATGATGAGCACTATTTTTACTTGACATGAAATCTTCTGGACTTTTTTGCATAGTAGCCATCCTAATGGTTGTGAACTGATGCCCCATTGTGGTTTTGATTTCTAGTCCTCTGATGACTAATGATGTCAAGCATCTTTTCATGTGCTTGTTTGGCCATTTGTATGCCATCTTTATAGACATGTCTATTCAAGTTCTTTGCCCATTTTTTAATCAAGTTATTTTGTGTTTTATTGTTGAAATGTGGGAGTTGTTTATTTTTTTTCCTTTTATTAAGTCATCCACACATAGATCATGAATACATTTATGCCTTTGTGGGGTTCAATGTGTTGATTTTTTTGTACAAATTAGCATGGTTACAACCAATTAACATACCTTTCACCTCATTTACTTAATCAATGTGTTAAGACATTTATGTTCCATACTTGATAGATTTGACTTGTACCCTTGCAATATGCTCCATAGGTGTGGTCTCCCATTTACCCTTGCTCTATCAAACCACCCCCCCTCCCTCCCATCCCCGTCCCCTTCTCTCCTTCATCCTGGGCTATAGTTGTGATTTATCTTTCATATGAAAGTGTGTTTATAAATTGGTTTCATAATAGTATTGAACACATTGGACATTTTTTCCCTAAGAGATACTTTACTAAGAAGAATATTTCCCAGCTCCATCCATGTAAACATAAAAGAGGTAAAGTCCTCATCTTTTTTTAAAGCATACTATTCCATGGTATACATATACCACAATTTATTAATCCATTCATGGGCACTTGGGCTTCTTCCAGGAGTTCTTTATATATTGTGGATACTAACTCCTTACAAGATATGTGATTTGCAAATATTTCTCCCATTCTGTGAGTTGCCTTTTCACTCTATTAATTTTGGTTGTGTCCTTTGATGCACAAAAGTTTTTAATTTTAATGTAGTCCCATTTCATGCATGCTTTGGTTGCCTGTATTTTAAATCCAATGTCATGAAAATTTACCATGTTTTCTTCTCCATAAGCATTTTTAAAGCAAAAATGGGCAAGTTGGTAGTGATGGTAAAAAAAATATATATATATATATTGTTTATATATATATCATTTTTAGAAGGCATAGATGACAAAGACCTTGCATACCTATGGATCTGGGGTAAAGATACTAAAGCATTTCCTGATCCCCTGATTCCTACAGGACCTGCCTATATAGTGGGGGAAGGCTCATTATTGGTCCTTCCCAGAGTCCAGACCAACCCCAGCATTTCACTTGGGAAATGGCTCTTGGTAGGAGAATAAATCCCAGGGCATGATCCCTGTCTGGAAGTTGACTGTACCCCCACCCCAAGGAAGGAGCATAAAACCACCTCTAATGTCGATTTTAGACAGGCCATGCTATCCCATGCCTTACTACAAACCCAGAGCATTTATTTTCTCTTAGAAACCATAATTACCTTAAAAACTATCTACTCTTAAGAAGCATAAAATATTGCTTTAAATCTAAAGGCAGGCAGATTTTATTCAAATTTGGCTAGTAACAATTCTGAAGTCATTATTAGACAGGGATCTGGTAGAATCAAATAGTCATTTTCACAGAATCATTTCATTTCTGATCTTGAAGAAAATCATGAGCCGATCCGGGTCCATGTTTTTGATTCTGGTTGTATGAGGGAACTGCCATTTATGGAATGTTGATGCCCACCCACCAGAGATTTTGCCTCAGTGGGACTAAGAGCCACTCAGCTCGTCCAACTCCACATTCTGTATTTGGACATGCAGGGATAAAGCAGGTGATTTTTTCCACCTTCCTTGTGCATCTTCTATTCCAGCCCCAGGTGGTGCAATGAACAGGCAGCTGTTTTATTCTGCTAACAAACCAAAATATGGTTCTGCAATTCCAACTTCTTTGAGAACTCTAAGGCAGAAAAGGCAAATGTGACAAGTCTTTTACCAGCAATAATTACTTGGGGAATTAAAGCATTCCCTGATCCCCTGATTCCTACAGGACACCTGCCTATATAGGGGCAAAAAGCATGGTAGGGTCAGAGAAGGCTTCCCCACCTGCGCTGGGCTTTGTGTGCAAATCATGTGACATGTTGCCCAGAGACCAAATGATGGATTTTGCACTGAGTTTCCTATATTCTTTGGCTGTATTTCCCTGGAGATCAAATATCAACAATAATAGGAAGCAGGTGCATTCGTTTCTTATTGTTACTGGAGCAAATCACTGCAAACTTAGTGGAGGCTGACAGTCCACACTGGGTGTCCCTGAGCTAACATGAGGTGTCAGCAGACCTATGTTCCTCCTGGAGGTTCTAAAGGAGATCTGTTTCCCGGCCTCTTCCAGCTTCTTGAGGTGCCAACACTCCTTGGTTTGTGGCCCCAACCAGCAGTCTCATCACTCCAGCCTCTGCCTCTGATATCACATCTCCTCTGACTCATCTTTCTCCCTCATTCACTTACAAGGAATCCTGTGATTACACTAGACCAACTCCCATAATCCAGGATGAGAGATAACCCATCCCAAGACCTTTACCTGAATCATATCTGCACGGTTCCTTTGTCATGGAAGGGAACACATTTGCAAGTTGTAGGAACTATTAGAGATTAGGATGTGGACATTATTTTGCCTGCCACACTGGGACTAGAAATATAATACGTAACTATAGGACACTTTGTTTATAAAAATGAACATATAAGCATGTCCTCTTTTAAAATGCCCTTCTACAACCCAGGATTTTGCATTTTGTTCAAGTCTATGAGTTCGGTCTATTGGCACAGAGAGAAGAAATTCATTCCCTGGGCTTCATCCAGTCACTAATTATTCTGTGGCTCATCCCCTCATGGATGAGTAATGGGTAAATGCTTGACCCTTTTATGCTCCTTCATTTTTCTAACAATCTGAGTAAGTTAGGTCTTCCTGCAATAACAAACAACTCCAAAATTTCAGCAGCTTAACTAACACAACAAAAAAAGGATATATCACTTACACGTGTCCGGCATTTGTCAGCAAAGTGATTCTGTTTACCTTGAGCACTCAAAGATCCACGTTGGCAAAAACCTTCTCTGAGCATGCCCTTTCATGATCTCTGCATCAGTGAGGAAGAATGTATCAATTTGAGTACTAATTCTTAATGTTTCTGGAAATGACACATATCCTATCCGCATGCATCATTGGCCAAAGCAAGTCATATAGCCGTATGACACCCCACGTGGGGCAGGAAAGCAATCCTACCACTTGCCTTAAAAAAAGAAGAACCGGGAATATTTGTTGAATGGGGAATAATGACTATCGCAGTGTGATGATAATATAGTCACAGTCCCATCCCCCGCCCCCCGCTGCCACCACAGTTAAATCTGCTTTCTACTGAAAATAGGGAAGGGGGAAAAAAAAAACTAGAGTAAGGTCAGAATTTCTATGTTCTAGCCTTCATCTTTTATTAGCCTGTAATCTTGTTAACTTTTCTGAACCTGATTTTTCTCATGCATGAAACAAAGATGATAATTATTCCTCTGCCCTTCTCACATAATTCGAAGAGACAAATGGCATGATGGAACCTAAAATAGTCCATTTGAAATCTGTATTTACAGAAGAGAAAGAAACTCGAGATGCTATCCTTCTCACTAAGATGTTCTTGACTTCCAAAGCAGTCAGATTGGTTAAGTATCAAGTGCTTTCACCCACTGCAAAGGGACAATTTCTACATCTCTTTGAAATGGGTGCTGGTCTAAAAACCCATCCACACGATCCATATTTTTTGAGCACCTACAAGGAATTGAAAATGACACTCAGCGTTTCCACCAACTTCCGTAATGCAGAAGGGGATGAAAAGTACCAGAGGCAGTTGCAGACAACTTTCTTCACCTCCTCTCCGTGGAGAAAATGAGCTCACGACAAAACTAAACAGCAAGAAGAGAGACGAGAGAGAAGAGAGATGATGAGAAGAAAATGTTTCAGGAGAGGCAAAAAAAGTTTTAAATCACATTCACCACAAAAGGCCGCAGCCACATTGCAATACTATTTTATGCCTACTGTCTCCGCCTTTTAGGTCTGTAATTCTATAAGCTGGAAAACTTTTTAGAATTTTTATGCTGGAAAGTTGAATTCCACACGAAGGAAATGACTAAGCCTGAAATACTCTAGGTTTAAAATGACTCACAGACTCTTAAGATTAGCAGAACCTTACACCATATTATAATTTTGTATATTTGCACTTCAAAATTCCCAGAGGATTTAGCCGCCTGAGACCAAAGATTGGATTTTTCCAAATCACACAGACACTTTTAAATCCAAGGTTAGCCTAATGAAAGGACGAATGTGGTGAATTCCATGAATCTTTCCAGCGCGATCGTGTTGTGCCAACTCAAGGAGGATTAGTGCAAGAGCAACACGGATGTCTCCAAACTCAGGGAAGGAAGAGTAGGTCTGAAGGAACTCAACAACCCAGTTTCCTAGGCCCCTGGAGTTACTGATTTGGCTTTACTGTAAACTGTTCATTAACTCATGTGAGAACTGTCAAGTTAGCAACAAAAGGTGTTAATTCCATTTGGATTATCAGTACAGCAGTGTTATTTTCCTAGCACAATCAAGACTTTACCTAAACAAGTGGGTGCCATTCAACCCCTTATTCTATGGGATTCCCCAGACCTAAACTTTGCCTCGAAATCTGAGCCTAATCTGTAGACACCCTATTGAACTTGGAATGAGAACCAATTTGAGAGGTAGGTGAGCTGAGTCTTGGGTCACCCCAGCTATCTGCTTTCTTAGGTATACTTATAGCCCTGTACTGTGTCCCTTAATTTACAGTTAAAAGTGTTATTCCTCTCTTGCTAACCAAACCCATCAAGGCTCCCAGGAGAGAGATTGAGACCAGAACGCATGTCCCATCCATACCAGGATTTCTGAAGCGTATTTTAAAAAATCATATAAAGAATATGTTTTCTGACCCACCAGTACCTAAGAAATTATAATTTATTAAGAAATGTTGAGGCCGAGTGCAGTGGCTCACTCCTGTAATCCTAGCTCTCTAGGAAGCTGAGGATTGCTTGAGCTCAGGAGTTCGAGACCAGCCTGAGCAAGAACCAGACCCCATCTCTACTAAAAATAGAAAAACTAGCTGGGCATTGTGGCAGGCACCTATAGTCCCAGCTATTTAGAGGCCGAGGAAAGAGGATTGCTTAAGGTCAAGAGTTTGAGGTTGCTATGAGCTATAACACCATGGAACTCCACCCAGGGCAACAGAGTAAGACTCTGTCTCAAAAAGTAAAAAAAAAAAAATCAACCCATGAATGGATTAACAAGTTATGGTATATGTACACCATAGAATACTATGCAGCCATAAAAAAAAGTTGGAGCCTTCACATCTTTTATGTTTACCTGCAAGGAGCTGGAACATATTCTTCTCAGTAAAGTATTCCAAGAATGGAAAAAAAAATCCAATGTACTTGATACTACTATGAAACCAATATATAACCACCTACACAATCATATGAATGGCAAAACATAACTATAGTCCATAAAGTAGAGGGGATGAGGAGAGAGAGGGGTCGGGACAGGGGATATGGGAGAAGGGAGGGCATTCAGAGGGATCTCACCTAATATGCATGATGCAATGGTACATTTCTAAACTATTAAGAAATGATAGTTTCTTCAGTCAGTGATAATTATTGACTGATTTAGGAAGACCTCTACCCAAGGCATTTGGAGGTTAAAAGGTATCCCAACTTCAAGACTTCATTTAAAAACAGAGTCTTTTTACAGAAGCAGCCACATACACTGAGGGTGGTGGGTTTGAACCCGGCCCGGACCAGCTAAAAAACTGCAACAAAAAAATAGCCAGACATTGTGATGGGTGCCTATAGTCCCAGCTACTTGGGGGGCTGAGGCAAGAGAATCACTTAAGCTCAAGAGTTTGAAGTTGCTGTGAGCTGTGACGCCACAGCTCTTTGCAGAGGGTGACATAATAAGACTCTGTCTCAAAAAGAAAAACAATAACTGAGTCTTTGATGAGGAATTTCAAATATCAACCTTATGAGAACACTACCCATCTAGAAAAAAAATTCCAAGAGTTATAGAAATATAATTTCACACCTCTGTCTTAATGACTCGTTGGATTAGGTTTTACATCACTTTTGAAATGTAAATTATATAATAACTCAAGTTTGAAATTACTTAGGCCCAGAGCAGACAGAATCTGTGCATGTTTGTTACCTGATAAAAAGGACCAAATGCAAGTAAACTCTCCACACCTGATTGGAAGAGAGAACTGTAGAGTGAGTTAATCAAGTGGGTTGAAAATCCTCTTTGGGTTACAAAATCAGCAGTTGGCAAAGGTAATACCTCTGTGACCATAAGCATCTTCTCTCTGTTCATGGACCAGAAAAAGAACAATTAAAGAGCCTTGAGCAAGCCAAGAGTTGATTATGGTGTGAGAAAAAAGGGATTTCCTCCTGTAATGAGTCAGAAGCTTGAAAGAGGCAGAGGGGAAAGACATGGGTTTTTGGAGTCAGATCTAAATCCCTACCCCAGTTTGCTCCCATCCCCACCCCCCAGGTGACCATGAGAAACTACCAGTGAGCCTCTGTTTCCTTGTCCGTAAAATAGTACTCATGGGGTTACCAGGAGGATTGAATGACTTGACCTGTGCTCTTGTATGCAATGGGCACTCAATAAATGCTGTCCTCCAATCACAGGACACCAGGTGATCTCTTTTGTGTGTCCTCACTTTCCTCACTCATCCTTTGCAGCAGCTATTCCAGGCTAGACACCCCTTCTCAAGACACCATCCTCGGTATCCTACCACACACTAGACTCTAGAAAGCCCCTGGCCCCCACCACAAGGACTTGCTTATTTGCTCACCCTCACTTCCTTTCCTCTGCTCTCCAAAGAAGACATCTCCCTTCTGTGTTGAAAGGCAATCCTCCCACCTGTGTTCCCTGTTGGGTCCTCTATCAACTCTGACGACCACGCTGTTATTGATTACCTCTTCAGCGCATGTCTTCCAAGCTTCCCTATGTGCTGCCTTTGCCCCACGGGCTTTAAGTTTCTCCAAATTAAAATTAACTTGGAGAAATCTTTATGGAACACCTATCCAGTCCTGACACAATGCCATATGTGAAGGCTACAGTGGGGAACTTGGAATTCACAGAAACTTCTCTAAGTTTATTGGACCTTTGTCATAGGGATGTGATGACAGGTTAAGTTAGAAAATCCAGACAAGGGGTCAGGGGCAGTGACTCACTCCTATAATCCTAGCACTCCGGGAGGCCAAGGCAGGTAGATTGCTTGAACTCAGGAGTTTGAGACCAGCCTCAGCAAGAGTGAGATGTCATCTCTACTAAAAATAGAAAAACTAGCTGGACAGTGCAGTGGGCACCTGTAGTCCCAGCTACTTGGGAGACTGAGGCAAGAAGGTTGCTTGAGCCCAGGAGTTTGAGGTTGCCTTGAGGTACCCAGGGCCACAAAGTGAGACGCAGTCTAAAAAAAGAAGGAAGGAAGGAGGAGAGGAAGGGAGAGAGGGAGGGAAGAAAAATCAAGAGAAGAGACAAACCTCTCTGGCACACAGAAAGTCCTCATGGAATGTGAGACTCCCGTGAAAAACCCAACATGGTAAACAGGAAGCTGGAGAATAAGGTGGAAAGTCACGGGCAGCAGAGAAGCTCCCACTTCAGTGGGGAAGTAAGGCCACACTCCACGGGGTGAGGCAGCTAGAAAAGGCTTAAATGGTGAATGGAGAGCATTAGAAAATGAATGAGCTAGGAAAACCTGGGGCTGGAGGAGACCATGATTTTATAACAGAATCCATTTGGGTGCTGGGGCCATTTTTTCCAGAAAGGCCAGTGACCAGGCCAGGCAGCCCTTCCAGCCACATCTTTTTCCCAGAACTCACGCACCATCCCTAGGATGGCTCATGCATTTGTGTCTGGATAGTAAAATTGACAATAAAATGTACCAGCATGTTGAAACTTAAACATACAATATTTCCCAAAGAAGTAAATTTAATCCAAGAAAAATGCAACCTAGCAATAACAAAAAGCAGAAACAACAGTATAATGAAGACAGTTTTAAAATAAAATCAGGTTTGATACCAACCCATGCCTATAAAATTAATGTAGTTGCCTTGGCACCAATAACTCAGTGGTTAGAGCACCTGGCCATATACGCCAGAGCTGGCAGGTTCAAACCCAGCCCAGGCCTGGTAAACAACAATGGCAGCTACAACAAAAAAATAGCCAGGTGTTGTAGGGGGGTACCTGTAGTCTCAGCTACTTGGGAGGCTGAGGCAAGAGAATCGCTTAAGCCCAAGAGTTTGAAGTTGATGTAAGCTGTAATGTCAAAGCGCTCTACCAATGACAACATAGTGAGACTCTATCTCAAAAAAAAAATAAAAAATAAAAATAGGGCAGCACCTGTGGCTCAGTGAGTAGGGCGCTGACCCCATATACCCAGGGTGGTGGATTTGAACCCAGCCCCAGCCAAACTGCAACAAAAAATAGCCAGGCATTGTGGGGGGGCATACCTGCAGTCCCAGCTACTAGGGAGGCTAAGGCAAGAGAATCACCTAAGCCCAAGAGCTGGAGGTTTCTGTGAGCTGTGACACCATGGCACTCTACCAAGTGCGACAAAGTGAGACTCTGTCTGTAAAAATAAATAAATAAATCAAAAATTAAAAAAATTAAGAATAAAATCAATGTAGTAAGTAAGTCATTTTTGTTCTCTCTTCATCATATAAGGTGGCATAGGACACCTGACCACTCCCCTCCTGCAATGACAAAGAAACACAAACCCCCATTTTGGCCAGGGAAGGAAGAGGCCCCATGTGCCCACCTGGGATATGGCACAGACCATTATCCCTTCAGAGGTGGTGAATGGAAACCTTGGTAGTGTCAGCAAAGGGGACATGGCACAAGAGATTGGGGTTTTATAAAAACATGTCAGTGTGGGTATTTGAGAACTTCTGGAATACTGTAGATCTGCAGTTTGTTCTGCCAACCCAGTCACTGTGCAGGGTGAATAAATCACAGCTGTGTCACTGGAAGGTCTGGTTCTTAAACTGGAACACAAGGAAATTCACCCCCTTTCGAGCAATCGTAGGTACAATCACTTGCTGATGCTGTGTACTCTTCCTGTCCCTTAGGGTCACACAGGAGGCCTGAGACTGCCTGAAGCACAGGAGAGATGGTGGGTGACATCACCCGAGAACCCGAGAGCACTCTGTACTGATTACTCCCAAATCTGTCTCCAACAAACCTCCTCTCTGAGTGCTTCCTGCCAGGCATCTCCTTAATGTACCACCACCTCAGCACTTCTAAACAACCTAAACTTCTACAACTATCAGCATCTCTCCTCCACTAGGGTGTCCTATTTGAGTGAACGTGACCAAGAAAACCAAGCTGGGTTCTCCTACCTCATCCTAATACTCCAAATCCAACCAGCAGTAGAGCTGCATAACTTCTACCCACTAAAGACACTGCCTCCTCCTCATCCCTCCCCAAGTGTGGCTGGGCCTGAGTACCTCGAAGCTGATGTAAAATAGATCAGACAGGAGCCTGGGAACACGGCCAGGCCATCTCTTCAGCGGTTGGAAGCCACAGGCTGGAATGGTAGCATTGGTTTTTGGAGTTTAATCTGGATTGAAATTTATTCCAAAAAGGCAATTTCTTCATGTACGGGTTTTAAAAAATTACAACAGGGAAGATACGTTTAAATACATCTAACTGATGGAGTTCCTTAAAAAGTTGGCCCAATTTGCAAACTTTCTTTAATTTAAATTCTCTAATGTAACTACTGGTATGACTAGTTAATTACTAAAATGTAATTAACATGCTTCATCTGTGACTCTGTTAAACATGCTCGTGGGGAATGTCATTGACAGGTTTTGTGGGGAGAGCTCAGGTACCCCGTCTACCTGGAGGGAGGTTACCCAAGTTCTAGGCAAAGCAGCAGAGGGAAACGGCATGTTCAAGGTTAGGGTTTTATGCTCAGCCCATGAAATTATGGCAGCATCACAAATGGAAGCCTGCATGTTATTGACACTGGCTTAATAGTCAGTTGAGAAGATATTTATAAAAAAAAAAAAATTCAGACCAGGCAAGGTGGCTCATGCCTGTAATCCTAGCACTCTGGGAGGCTGAGGTGGATGGATTTCCTGAGCTCAAAAGTTCAAGACCAGCCTGAGCAAGAGTGAGACTCCATCTCTAAAACTAGCCAGGCATTATGGCAGGCACGTATAGTCCCAGCTACTTGGGGGGCTGTGGCAGGATAATTGTTTAGGCCCAAGAGTTTGAGGTTGGTGTGATCTGTGACACTACAGCACTATACCAAGGGTGACAAAGTAAAGACTCTGTAAAAAAAAAAAAAAAAAAAGAAAGAAAGACAGGAAAGGAGGGAGGAAGGAAGGAGAAAATTGTCCTTCCAATGACTAATGCCACAAACCACCTCTGCAAAATTACCAAATTTTCATTTCTCAAGGAAAAGGCACTGGATATGTTTAGCATAAACTTTAATGATGCCTGAGGCTTGTTTCAGATAACTATCCCAGGTGAGGAAGACCAATTCATAGACATTTAATAGCTTCTCAAATATCATTTCTGATATCAAAAGTGCTTTAACTTTCTGAAGCAATAAGCGAAAGGGGAAAAGATTCTAAAATGTAAAATAACATGTCATTTCATAAACCAAGCGGGGAAACCCTTGAACACTTTTGCAGAGACATTATTTGACAAGTTGCAACTATGGGGGAATTTTTGTAGCTGCTTTGTAAACAGCTGGAAAGAGGAACCCTAAATGAAGGAAGAGGAGACTTCTGTGTTCTGCTGACATACCCGGCAGGCAGCCTCCTGAGCAGGACGCCGGTGACACGCGGGGTGTGCAGCAGCTACCCACTTCCGCCACTGTCTGTTCTGTCTCAGCTGTCGTCTTTTATTACAGATCTGTGTCAAGCCAGACCTTTGCCGCCTGCAGCCTGATTGTGTGAAAAGCCAGGCAAAAGGACAGGAAACTACTCTGGGCAAAAATAAAGAAAATAAATTGGAACTAAGGGGCTGCATCTGAACCCTAAGAGGATGAATCATTGTCTTGTTAAATGGCCTCCTTCCCATGAGGCCAGGATTGCTCACAATTCCTCCATTACCCCTAATTTCTCACTCTCCCTGTTATGAAAGAACCAAATAGGCTGGGGTGGTGGCTCACACCGGTAATCTGAGCACTGATTGGGAGGCCAAGGTGGGGCGGAGGCAGTGGGGAGGGGAGAATTGCTTGAGCTTAGGGGTTCGAGACCAACCTGAACAAAAATGAGACCCCATCTCTCATAAAAATAGAAAAACTAGCCAGGTGTCCTGGAAGGTGCCTATAGTCCCAGCTACTCAATACGTTGAGGCAAGGGGATCACTTGAGCCCAGCAGTTTAAGGTTGCTGTGAGCTATGATGCCAAGCCACTCTAGCCCGGAGCAACAGAGTGAGACTATCTCAAAACACACACACACACCCAATAACCCAATAAAATTCTCAGATCTGCTGCTGAGAATTCTTAGATCCTGCTTTTACCTGGCCAGAGATAAACAAAAAAGGAGGAGGGTGAAAAGAATGAGTCAGAACTCACAAACCTGGTTTGGGGGGTACCGCCAGAAGTAAATTAGCATTCCACTTCAGTGCTTACAAATATTGCATCTTAAATACGGTCCGAGAGAGGCCTCTGCTGGTCAGACAGAATGCAGGAAGACCTGGGCTGCTGCATGGGGTTGGATGGTCACAGACTCCTGGGAAAACCTGTTTGCTGTGATCTGTCAAGCACTGATGATTTTGCAACCCAGGAAGCACGGCCCAGCGGCACGTGGCTACGTCCCTCTCAGGGGACTTCCACATCCACAATCTCTGAAAGAAGGCAGTGGCGATGTGCCAGTTTCAGTACGGAGAAGATGGAGACTCTCAGTACTGAGTGGCAGAGGACTAATAGTGACCTTTAGCTAGAAGTCCTGCCACCACAGTGTGCTGGCAGCTCGTGTGATAAGTTAATGTATGTATGTGTAAGTTTCATAAAAAGAAACAAGCAAAACACTACATTTTAGGCGTAAGGTCATGCCAGGCACCCTTTTGACAACCCCCCAATCTTTTTTGCTGTTGTGTGTTTGGCTTTTGTGTGTTTTTGTTTTTGTTTTTGTTTTCAGAGACTGAGTGTCTCTCTATCATCCAGGCTAGAGTGCGATGGCATCATCCTAGCTTACTGTAACCTCAAATTCCTGGGCTTGAGTGATCCTCCTGCCTCGGCCTTCCGCTTAGCTGGGACTAAAGGTGTGAGGTACCACACCCAGCTTGTTCTTGTTCTTTTTTTTTTATAGAAAGCAAGTTCCACTGTGTCGCTCAGGCTGGTTTCCAACTCTCCAGCTCAAGCAATTCTCTTCTGCCTGCCGCTCAAAGTGCTGGGATTATAGGTGTGAGCCATCACACCTGGCCCCCCACTCAATCTTCTAAATGAGCCGTGTCCATCTCTATTCCACCCAGAGATGGGGAGGGAGGGAACTCTTTCTTACCAAAGTCTAGTTTTTCCATTCAACTTTTAATTTCCTGAAATTCTCCACGAGACACATTTCATCCAGGTTCAGTTGATGAGAACACTTGGTCTCCTGGGTCACAGAACAGAGATGGAACTCATCTAGAAACTTCCCTGAGGAAGAACATTTTCTTTATGATTGATGGGCAGGAGGAAACGTATCTGTACGTATATTTCACATGCGGGGGAGGGAAAGGATTTGTTTTGTTTCTAGGAAACATTTGTCCCACAGAACAACCAAAATACAGCTAGCGAGATTTAGCAGTCTGCTGCTCACCCAGCCCCTGGAGTTGGAATCCTGAAGTTCCCGGCAGTAGAGGCATGATCCTTGCAGGAGATCTTTAGCAAGTCTGTGCCTGAGAAACCCAGATGTCCCCTCTCCTCGCCTACAAAGCACCACCCTGCTCATCACCTCTTGCCCGAAACCAAAATTACACGCAGGTAATTTGAAAAAGGTTCTCACAGCAGATTGCAACATCCTACCACCAAAAAAAAGAGCCGCGTTTATTATTAATTCCATAAATAATACCCTTCCTGGCTAAGCACAACCTGCTTTGTGAGCATAATCTCATTGATCCTCTAATCTTCTTTCATTTTTCTCTCTGCAGGTAGCCAGCTATGCGTGTTGGGTCACTGTTTAGATTCCGCCAGTGGGTTCCCATCATTGCTGGAGCTCCTTACAATCCACCTGCAGACTGGCCTGGGAAAAGCTTTCTGAACTAAAATCCTTGAAAGTCAGTAATGGTGGATGCAGGACAAGAAGCCAGTTCTCACCCAGGCTCATCACCTCACCCTTCTCTCTTAACACGCATTGCTCTGAGGAGCATTTACAGTTTTCCACGGAACAAACCTCACAGCTCTGATTTTCTTATGATGGGATATGGTCAACAGAGAGGACAATGTATACCTTCCCGGTGCCTCCCAAATAAAATCATGCTTGCTTGCAAATCTAAAGCAGAGCTCAGACTCCAGTGGTGGAAGGAACACAGCCATGCTCTGCCATGTTCTCTCTGGGGCTGTGGCCGACAGGGAGCCCCAGTTCTGCCTGGCTCCCTTCTTCCCCTAGCTATTATCAGGCCCCTGCAGGCTCACACCACCAATATTTGTTGACTTGAATTTCTCTCATTACTCAACATTAGCAAGGCTCATACTGGGGTGCTTCAGCCTAGCTCGCAGCAACCTCAAACTTCTGGGTTCAAGCAATCCTCCTGCCTTAGTCTTCCAAGTAGCTGGGACTACAGCTGCCCACCATGAATTTTTCTATTTTTATAGAGACAGGGTTTCACTCTTACTCAGACTAGTCTCAAACTCCTGACTCAAAGGATCTTCCTGCTCCTATCTCAAGTGGGCCTCACAGGGTGCTAGGATTATAAGCGTGAGCCCCACCATGGTACTTACTTCTTAAATGGTAGGTAATATACCCCAAAAGAAATCCTGTACCTCTAAGACTATGTCCAGCCTTGAGAAGGCCACCAGAATTGCATGCTGCAAGGGACAACAAGATTTGCCCATGAATACTTCATAAATATCAGACTCAAAAATCACATTTACTGAGCAGTCACTGCATGCCAGACATTGGTCTAAATAGTGAAGATTGCCCATTGACCCATGAATGGATTAACAAATTGTGGTACATGTACACCGTGGAATACTTTGCAACCATAAAAAATGATAGAGACTTCACATCTTTTATGTTTACGTGGATGGACTGGAACATATTCTTCTTTGTAAAGTATCTCAAGAATGGAAAAAAATGTATCCAATATACTCAATACTACCATGAAATCAAGGCAAAATTACCTTCATATTCATATGAATGGCAAAATGTAACTATAGTCCAGAAAGTAGAAGGGAAGAAGAAGAGAGAGAGGGAAAGGAGGGGGGATATAGGAGAAGGGAAGGTATTGGGGGATCTCATCTAATGTGCATGATTCAATGGTACATTTCGAAACTATTAAGAAATAAGTATAATTGTGATGGCTGTGTTACTTGGTTCAATGTAAACATTTCACATTGTATATCAAAGCAGCACACTGAACCCAATAAATGCATCAAATGTATAAAGTTATTATTTAATAAAAAATAATTTAAAAATAAAAAAAGAAAGCAGTTAGGTTAATGAGGTCACAGAGTGAGGCTTTGCTCAGATAGGACAGCTCTAAATAAATAAATAAATAAATAAATAAATAAATAAATAGTGAAGAAAGGGGTCTGAGGCACATTCATATGTCCAAACCAATTTTGGGGTTTTTTTTTGAAGTTTTAACCAATTGCTTTAACATCCTGTAGATATGTCAAGAAGGCTGGGATTCTCCACCCTCTAGATTTTTCATTGTCAAAGTCTTCTTTAGAACTGTTAACAGTGTCCATTGTTTTCGAGTGAATCGATTTACCTTTTTGTTTTTCAAGTTGCTGGAGTGAAGGGTGGTTCTCTTTTCTTAGTCATTCCCCGTCTGGGGACCTGAGGCCATCCATCCATTCTAGAACTACACCCAGAGAGCTCCTCCTCCTCGGTTAAGGAAGGTAAGCTGGTTTGTCCTGCCCTATAGCAGATCTAGCTGTCTTACACCCTCGCATCTGCCTGATTTAGGACAGCACTAAAACTCAAACTCAAAGCCATGTCTTCAATTGGGCAGCTCCTAGATCAAAATCAGACTGACCCCAAGAAGTACAGAGAGGCACAGATAAGTAGCCCCACCCAAGACGTGGAGCAGTGGCCCATCCCCAACACACATGCAAAAAAGCATGAGCACAACACTCAAAGGGTCTCTCCTCTGCTCCCCTGGATGGTCATGAAGACCTCAAGGCAATCAGAATCATATCAACACTCTGAAGGACAGAGAGGAGGCCTGGACTAAAAGCCTATGATGAATCTATGGCCGCCCATTAACAATAAAAGTCCTCCCTGTACACAGCGAGGAAGCCACTCTGCAGACACACACAAGGGACAGCTCTGCCTCCATGGGCGCATCCCACGTCCTTACACCCACACACACATAGACAATGCCCCCCCCCCACCCAACCAACTGTTCATTAGCCAGATTTTGTGCGATGAAATGTGATGCTACAATGCAACTGACATTTGTTTTATTAAGGGGTTTAAAGAAGTTGAACTAACTTTCCTCTATGGATGGTATGCACAAGAGACATTTCTTTCATCCAACCAGAAAAGCAAAACCAAAACCAAAAACTCTTAATAATTATTCACCAGGAAATAGGGAAACATTAATGAGCTCTACTCATGTAAGAGAACATGCTAAACATTAAAACATGCTTTAAGAACCGGCTCGTGATAGGCAGTGAAGTCACACCCTTCAATTAATCATTTCAGCTTCACTGGGGCATTTGAATGTCACAAGCTCTTTGTCAACAGAAAGTGTTATGGTCATTAAATCTACACGGAGAGAATGTCAGAGTGTCTACTGTAAAGTCCGTTCGTCCCTCGGCCAGCTCGCCCTCCTGGCTGTTAACGTTCTAGGGAACTTAGTGAGTGATACGGTTCCACAGGTGCGGAATTGAGTGTGGTTCTATCTTCACGGGCACGTCTGCTTGCGCGGGACAGCGGCTCTCACTCAGCGCTGTTGGGGCTCCTGTTTTTCATACCCACTCGGACTTTTTGGTCCTCAGATGAGGAGCACTGCCAGAGCTGACCAGCCGGCCGGAGAGCTGCAGCTGACTACAGGAGTAGGGTCCCGCCAGCCTGCTCTGGGGGACAGAGTCTTTGCCCCCGGGGTCCTGGGCGGCCTCCCCGCGGGGCTCTTTGCAAGCCAGGGACAGCTTATCGCTGGCCAAGGACATCACTTCATTCTGGTCTTCATCCGGAGGCCCTGTCCGCCCCAAAGCACCGGCCTCCCCCTTGGCATCAGCCCCTGGGGTCCATGTGCCAGGGCTAGGGGGCTCCCCCTCTGGCTCCCACCCGCCCTCCCGGCTCCCCTTACGGTGGCTGGGAGGCGGCATCGGGGCTCCACACTCCTCCCTGACCGAGGGGCCTCGGCCCTTGAGCATTCTGCACCGCACGCTGCACGCCAGGTCGGCAACGCAGAGCAGCAAGGACAGCACGCTGACTGCCCACATGAAGAGCATCATAATGGACTTTTCCGTAGGCCGAGACACGTAACAGTCCACCACACTGCTGCAGGGGGCGCGGGTGCATGAGAATCGCTTTGGGACCAAGAATCCGAAGAGGAGGTAGTGCAAGGCCCCGAGGGCCGCCTCCACCAGAGTCCGAAGGCTAAGCTGGACCAGGTAGGCGGAGGAGAAGTCCGGCACGCGCCGGCAGCAGCGCTCCCCGAGGGGCGGCTCACCGCGCCTCTCCCCGGGCCCCGCGCTGCCCGGCGCTGCCTGTGACCTGCTGAGTCCCCGGGCGGCCAGCATAGCTCCCTGGTGGATGACATGGACGCTGAAAACGGCGTACGGGAGCAGCACAGACACGCTCTGGATTACCCAGAACCGCAGGTGGGACACAGGGGCGAAGACGTCGTAGCAAACGTTGGCGCATCCCGGCTGCAGGGTGTTGCAG
This sequence comes from Galagoides demidoff, assembly GCA_963574575.1. NCBI lineage: Eukaryota > Metazoa > Chordata > Mammalia > Primates > Galagidae > Galagoides > Galagoides demidoff. The sequence goes on from CAUYQV010046808.1 coordinate 17,747, forward strand.
ACGAATCTCTCCTGCTCGTCCTGGTAGATGGGGTACCCGGCCAGGACGATCACCGCCATCCTCAACAGCACCGTGAGGATAAGCCAGACCTTTCCTGCGAAAGAAGCGGCAGGAACGGCCTCGTCACCAGGGTGTCAACATCCTTGCTCCCAACAAGAGTTTGTTTTTTATTTTTTTTATTTTTATTTATTTATTCATTAATTGAGACAGAGTCTCACTATGTCGCCCTCAGTTGAATGCGGTGGCATCGTAGCTCACAGCAACCTCAAACTCTTGGGCTCAAGCAATTCTCTTGCCTCAGCCTCCCAAGTAACTGGGACTTTAGGCACCTGCCACAACGCCCAGCTATTTTTGTTGTTGTTGTTTTATTGTTTTTTTGTTGTTTAGCTGGCTTGGGCCGGGTTCAAATCCGCCACCCTCAGTGCACGTGGTCGGCCCCATAACCACTGTGCTATGGGCACTGCCCAAAGGGGACTGGACCCCTGAGAAGTCAATAAGCGCATTTCCGTCACAGCCAGAGTTTCAGCCAGTTTAGGCATTTGACAAATATTTGTCGAGCACTGAACCTACTTGTTTATAAGCAAGCTGCTTAGAGAAGAGAGATTTTTCAAAAGCTTTCTGTACTGAAATTATTTTCAGCTGACGGCCCTAGTTCAGACTTTTGGTAATGTCTCCTGGACTGAGGGGTCTCCAAGGTTAGTTTAACTGAGCAGATTAATGATTTAAATAAGATCTTGCTTCTTAGGAGAATAAGCTTTTTAAAGGATTTTAGCATGTTGGTAACTATCTTTAGCATGTTGTAACTGTCTAGGCAATTCAAGCTATTAATTTCAGTTAGTCTTTTTTATTTATGATAATGGCATACCAAAATCTCTGTTTAATCACTGGGCTTTTATTTAATGTTGCCCTATGTTCCTTGAAATTGAATTTCTTTAAGAACATTTCATTTTTCTGATGTTTTAATAATTCAGAATTCCTTTCCCCCTATTTCAATCACCATGAATTAATGAAGCTTCTCTTTCTTTAATTTATCACGAACGTGTGAGACTCATCTAAGAAACCAAAATAACTTTGAAACCCTATGTTCATGGCTTGGGCCAACCATTTTGGAACACACTTAAAACACAGTCATGATAACTTGTAAATAGCGTATTTTCTGATGAGATGGAGAAAACATAATTGGACATTGGAAAATCAAAATGCTGTTATAAGTAGAGGTTGTCAAACTCAAAGAATAACACCATTATGTGATAAAATCATTGACTTGATCATTTAATATCAAGTTGATTTTTTGGCCTGGGTGCAGTGGCTCCCTCCTGTAATCTTAGAACTCTGGGAGGCCAAGGCAGACGGATTGCTTGAGCTCTGGAGTTTGAGACCAGCCTGAGCAAGAGCCAGACCCTGCCTCTATTAAAAAGAGAAAAATTAGCTGGGTGTTGTGGTGAGTGCCTATAGTTCCAGCTACTTGGGAAGCTGAGGCAAGAGGAGCACTTGAACCCAGGAGTTTGAGGTAGCTGTGAGCTGTGACACTGCAGCGCTCTACAGAGTGACAGAGTGAGACTAGGTTCCCAAAAAAAAAGTTGATTTTGTTTAAATTCTACAAAATAAATAATAAGTAAGAAAAGCATCACCACATTTCAGATTATATATTAATTAGTCCTTTCCTCAATCTTTTTTTCTGTGACACCCGTACCTCTCTGACAATTAGACTCATCTCCCTCAAACAGAAATCTTTATTATTTTCTTTGCTAAAAATATAATGAGAGATTTGGTTTCAAAGTGCAGAGAGAAATTATCAACCTTTACAAATGAAGCTTCAAGGATAAAAATCTCAAAAGATGAACAAGAAGAAAACCTAACCCAGGCATTACTTTCTGCCTAGCTTTCATCTTTTTATAGTTTTTTTAAATAATGAATGAAAATGTGTTTATTATTAACTGACTGGGTCTAATTATTGGTTGTTACTTCTTTCCAATGATCTCTTTCCATGTTTCATTTCTTATTTCAGATTAATATAAGGCAGCGGTTCTCACCCTGTGGGTCACGACCCCTTTGTAACAGTGAAAATACATCGCGGGATTAGGAAGGTTGAGAACCACTGAAAGGTGCACATGAAGTAACTTCTAATGTTTCGCTCTTTTTTTTCTGGTTAATGTGGACACAAAAAGGTTGCACAAAAACACCCCTCTTTCACCTACTTCAGGCTTCCGACTCAGCACCCCCACGTCAGCGAGGGGAGACTCTGTCAGAGAACAGGGATCACACCCAAGACCCCCCTACCCCCATGGAGCCACCCTGGCCACCCTGGGGCAGGTAGAGGTAACTTGATGCCACTTCTTCCTGCCCCTCCAGCAAGACACAGGCCTTTCTTTTGGGAATGAGCCAGGCAAACTGAAAATGAGGAAATACCTCCATGCTTTAAAAAGGATTGGATTTGAAGATGGCAATGAAAACAAAAGCCGGACAGGAGTTTGGAGGCTGTCCTGCTACTCACCCACAATGGTCACGTTGCAATTTAAGGTGACGAGGAGGAACCCCAGAAAGTCCAGGCTTTCCATGCTTCCAGAACGTTTGAGGCTGCCGGAGATGTGGGAGGCCTGTGTTCTCCAAGGCGGTGGAAGATCCTTGCAGGAACAAATGTATCTTAACTACAAAAGACTTAACAGTGAGAAGTCAGAGAGACAAAAACAAAGGCTTGAGCCCAGGGGTAGGAGGTGAGTTTTTCTGTCTCTAAGTTGAGAGGGCCCTAAGCCGTCTGCCTCTGAGGCCAAGCATTCCTGACAACTGCAGTGACCAGAACAGCAGGAGTCATGTCTTATTGGGGGCTATTCTTACCCTCTCGGGATATTCCAGGCCCGTGGCGGTGCTCATATGTCTCTGCCGGGACAGCCAGACGCTCCGGGATATAATAGAAGCAACTACTTTTAACCCAAGAGAAAAAAACTTGTGTTCACCAGTCAAGTAAATTTCTCCACTAAAAAGTCACTTCCTCTTGAAAACATTCCCTCAACCACTTTTGACTCGTGCAAGAAGCCCCGAAGTGTTCCTGTTTCGTCTTCTGTAAGGAGCATAACTCACCATCCCACCATCCCACTAACCTGCCAGGCTCTCGGTCCTTCTGAATTCCTATGACAGTGGAGCAAACAGAAACCCACCCTGGACCCCTTTGCATGTCCCAACTTTAGACTGTCACTTGGTTATCATCCAGCTGCTTCTTGTGTGGGTTAGTGGCAGGAGGCAAAACAGCTGGGTGCAAAGCGCAGGGAAGCCCCTTACTCACTGGGGAAGTTACTAGGTCTCTCCAGATTATCCTCAACTCACAGTAAGAAGGATCCTGCCTTTCTTCTGGGCGTTTATGGGACGCTTACGTGACATGATGGCAGCAAGTAAGAGCCCTAGTGTGTAGGAGATGTGCAAACCTCACATCGCTGGGGTTTCAGTCCCTAACCGGCCTGGACAGCCTTCATAGGTTCCATCTTCCTTTTAAATCTCCCAGTCCTATCTACCCTGGGTCTGCCTCTCATTGAATCTACTTAATAAAATGTCTTGTTAAATTTGTAATAAAATATCCCCGTCTGGACCTGCTGACATCAATCACAGCTGCATCAAAATCCTGTAGTGACGGTCACCTTTACATCTGGGAAGAACCCATCCTGTAAGGTTGGGGATCTATCATCAGGGTGGAAATTGTGAACTTTCAAAGGAATGATTTCAATTTTCCATGAAAGCTATTCTTTATATCCCTATCTTGTCTTCATTTCTGATCTATTCTTGACTTTAGTAATATCCCTAGAAAGATTCCCAGAAGAGGAGCCCCACAAAGCCCCTTTCATCTTTACTCCAATGACACACTCCCATCCACGGAAAACATTTTGACCCCCTTGAAAAGAGCCGTCGTCTTGCTACTTTTTAGCCAAATGCTTCAACGTGAGCAAGCGATGAAATTCGGGAAACTGTCGTTCAGTAAAAACATTGATATGGTCATGTGGAACAAGTATAAAATAAAGGACGATCTCTTTGTGTCCTAATAGACTGTTCATGATATTGGCTTAAAAAGAAAAGAATTGAGAGACCAGGAGAGCAACACCGAATTGTGCTGGGGGATAGAAATGGCCTATCTCAGATGTGGATTACATCAGAACTGCGTGACCGCGAACTAATCCCTAGAGTTTTTCATGCCTCAGTTTTCGTATCCTTAGAGGAAACAGGTGCCCTTCACCTGCTCAGAGGGGTTGTGATATGCAAAACCAGACTAGAGACGTGAAAATGGTTTAAAGATATAAAGAATTACTGAAGGTCAGTGACAGGTACACCTCAGGGTCTGCTCTAAAGGGTGCCCACCCCGTGTCTTTCCCTTGCTCCTGGGCATCCCCTGATCAGCCAGTGCGGCCTCTCTCCCTCTTCACTCTGATCACATTTGCTTTTCGCCCCTAAGTCTACCCGGTCCTCCTTCCTGGGCTTTTTCCTTTTTCTGCTTTTTTCTTTTTCTCTCTCTCTCTCTTTCCTGCGAGGAGACATTTTTGCCTTACTTGGAAATCCTAATCCCAAAGGCTATCAGAAGCCAGAGGAGGGCAGGAGAAGAGGAAGAGGAAGAAGTGGCCTCAGCATCATCAGGTGTCTTTCTCTCTGTCAGAGTGGCCCAGTGTCATTGGGGAGGTTTCCACGTGCTCATCTATGGCACCCACTGTAAAAGAAATCAGTGGAAACTAGGGGCATGGGTATGGCTGAATTGTTTGAGCAAATGGGATTAAGTCGCAGAATATAAGCCATTAGCTACATGCTGTTCAGCCTCAGCCTCGCCTCTCTCTGGTTTAGCAACATTGCCATATTAGTCAGGCCTCAGTTTTCCCATCTATAAATTGGGGAGAATGTGATTTCACTTACAGAGTGGAGAATTACAGTTCACTTACATAAGGTTCTGGCACGGTATTTGGCCCACCAGAGGCTCTCAAAACATGATAACTTCAGTCAGTTCTTATTTGTGATAGTTTATGGGCTATAAAGTTCCTGCAAACACTGAATTAGTGAATACCAGGGGCTCTTTGGGGAAACACAGGGATCGGTGACAACTTTTTGTCCTCCTATTAATATATAACTTTGTCTTATGTGTGTTTCTGTTTCAAAGACACCTTATTATACTTAAGAAATATATTTCATATGTATTTAATAGAGCCTAACTCATTAGCATATGGCATTCAGGCCTGAATGAAGCTCATCTAACACGGGTCCTGTCTCTGCAGGGCTGCCACAGCCTTTCTGCACCAGGGACACCCAGGTGTGCCTCAGCACTGCACTGAGGACCGTTTGCAATGGCAAAATCACTGACCAAAAGCACAGACATGCAACAACCACGGCAGGAAATAGACTGTGTCCTCACTGGAAGGCAGAGCCTGGCCTCCGCTGGGCAGGTGGTGTCGGGTGCCACAAATTCCCCACTGTTCTGCACGTGTCAGCAAATGACTGCAAAACGAAACGCTGGGATTGTTGATTTCAGGGTTACAAATAAATTTTGGCAAGCAAGGGGATTTGCAAACACAAAATTTGTGAATAATAAGCATCGAGGTTTTTTTTTCTTCTTTTTGAGACAGAGTCTTGCTCTGTCTATTCCAGGCTGGAATACAGTGGCATGATCATAGCTCACTGTCATCTGCAACTCCTGGGCTCAAGTAATCCTCCCACCTCAGCTTCCCAAGTACCTGGGACTACAGATGCGAGCCACCATCCCTCAGTATTTTTATATAGAGATGGGATCTTGCTATATTGCCCAGGCTGGTCTTGAACTCCTGGGCTCACGTGATCTCCTACCTTAGTTTCCCAAGTAGCTGGGATTATAGATAGACATGTACCACCACACCCAGCTAATTTAAAAAATAAACATTTGTAGAGACAAGATCTCTCTTTGTGGCCCAGGCAGATTTCAAATGCCAGAAATCGAGTGATCCTCCCACCTTGACCTCACAAGGTGTTAGGATTACAGGCGTGAGCTACCACACCTGGCCTGACTGCCTTTAATAATAGGGACCTGCTGGAGAGCAGCTGAGTTCACGGAAGGGCCTATTCAGAAGTGAAATGTGTCCCTAG
>CAUYQV010046809.1:0-26346 GCA_963574575.1 Galagoides demidoff
CGCCTGTGGTCCCAGCTACTTGGGAGGCAGAGGCAGGAGACTCGCTTGAGCCCAGGAGTTGGAGGTTGTTATGAGCTGTGATGCCATGGCACTCTACCCAGGGGGATAGCTTGAGGCTCCATCTCAAAAAAAAAAAAAAAAGAAAAAAAAAAAGAATTGAAAGAACAGTTGCATGTCTCACATTAGGAAGTAAGGCAATTCTGGAAGCTGGATTGGGATTTGGACCAGTACTTCTCACACCTGAATGTGCATTTAAAAAGTTATCCATAGAGTTTACCAAATGTAGATTTCTGGATCCCAACTCCCAAATTCTGATCTCTGGGCAGTCCTCAGAACCCGGGGCTCTGCATTTTTAACAAAGTGTGGTGTCTAAAGCCAAGTGGTCCATCTACTGCCCATTTGTGATCAGATTCCTGAGATTCATTCTAACCCTGAGATTCTGCAAGTGCTACCTACATTTATTTTCAAATGCTTTTTTTTTTCTTTCTCTTCCTACCTTGCCCTCTTTTTTAAAAGACAGAGTCTTTGCTCTGCTCTGCTGCCTACCCTAGACTGCAGTAGCATCATCATAGCGCACAGCAACCTTAAGCTCCTGGGCTCAAGGGATCCTTCTGCCTCAGCCTCCCAAGTAGCTGAGACTACAAGCACCCACCACACCTGGCTAATTTTTCTGTTTTGTGGAGTCTTGCTATGTTGCTCAGGCTGGTCTCAAACTCCTGGCCTCAAGCATTCCTCCTGCCTTGGCCTCCTGAAGTGCTGGGATTAAAGGTGTGAACCACTGTGCCCAATCGATTTTCAGATACTTTTTGAAAGGAGCAGCACGTGGCTCTCTGTCTCTGACTTTTTGATAGGGACTCTGGCATAGCAGGATTGCCGTCTCCCAAGAACATTCCATCAAGGGGACTCCTGGGGTGTTTTCAGGCTGCCTCGGGGCTAGCGGTACCCTGGGCCGAGGAGGGAAACATGCTGCTTGGTTATTGTAGAACAGGCAGAAAGAACCATGACATCTCATGGTCTGTTCATACAGCCCCATCGCCTCAGGGGTGTGGACACACAAACACACAGACCCCTGCTGGGACGAAGGGGCAGGAGGTTCTGCAGGGGCACCTGGACCACCTGCTGTCCCAACATGTGACTCCAAGGTTAGGAATGGAGTCGGGATGTTTCCCCTGTTAACACTGCACAGAGTTTTCTTTCTTGCTTTCTCTTTTAAGCCTGGAAAATGTTGCCCCAGTGTTGTGTGAATTCCTCCATCCCTCCCACTACGCTTCTCTTTTATTTGATCTTTCTCTCCCTATCACACCCCACATCTTTTCAGGTCCACTTCCTCAAACTTCCTTTTACATGAATAGTAAGACACTGTAGGTGAAGCAGCTAAGCGAGGCTGCTACCTACCGCCTCGCGCTGGTGGGACACGGCTCTGGGCGACCGCGCTCTCGTGGGTCCTCCTCCCACCCCCCTCCCTGCTCCTGCCCCCTTTCCCCTCCTGCTTCTCCTCCTTTCCCAGCCCAGAAGGGTCTGGCTCTGTTTTATTGCCAGCCCATTTCCCCGCTACACAAAGGGGGCCTTTGTGACAGCTCCTTCCAGATGTTGAATATTTGGAAAACATTCCGATCAGAAGGTGCTTGTCCTCTACATGCCCTGGGAAGAGGAAAGAATCCAGGACAGGGATTCCAGAATGGTGGTCCCCGGCCTCAGAGTGGGGATGCCCCGAGGGATGTGGGGAAATCTCAGGTGCTTTAGAGCATCAGCACCACCACCCTCATCGATTCATCCCACACAGTTCACGTCCAGTGGCTGATGCCCAGGCAGAGGTCCCACGTCCTGCCCCTCTGCTGGGCAAGTGCAGAGCTGGGTCTGATGGAGTCCCTGTCTGATTTAACCCTTCTGACAACCAGTGAGAGGCACAGCTAAGAGTTTTGGTTCATACTCAGGTGAAATTGTGGCTTCAGAAAAAGGTGGGTGACTTTTAAATAACAGATCCAGACTAGACCCTGGTGTTCTGATTCCAAATCCAGCACTCTTCCATTATAATACCCCTCTCTATGGAATTTCTTTAAGCAAAAAGAAAACTAAGCTACTCTCTGGGGGGTTCACCTGTGAAGTGGTGACCAGAAAACCTGTCACAATATCCCCTATCTTTAGAGAACTTTCTGGCTCACTTTCCCAGGGATTTTTAGAAAGTCACAGAAATGATTCATACACAGAGAAATTGGGACCCAGGGAGGCTGGACAGCTTGCACCAGGCCACACAGCAGGTTAGTCAGAGGCCAGGGCAGGATTGAAATTCACTTATAGTGGGTCATGGGCCATTTTCCTAGATCCCACCATTCTCAGCCAAGCTCAGCCAAGAACCAGGTGCCCTCCTCCCTGCCTCTCAGGGGCTCTTTCTGGTTATACTCATAAGTTGGCCCCTCTGTTTCCATAGGTTAACCCCTGTGTTTCCACAGGCTAGCCCTCTGCTCCAGTCGTGTTCCTCATTGGCAGATGTCCCCTTTTACATCTCTGGGTCTCAGTTGCTTGCTTGCTTGCTTTTTTTTTCTTTTCTTTCTTTCTTTTTTTTTTTTTTTTGTAGTTTTTGGCCAGGGCTGGGTTTGAACCCACTACCTCCGGCATATGGGGCCGGCGCCCTACTCCTTTGAGCCACAGGCGCCGCTCCTCAGTTGCTTTCTTTACAGAGCACTCAAAACTATAAAGACCAGAGAGAGAGGACCAGGGAGAGAGGTGAGAAGGGCTTTGGAGGCAACAGGTGTGAGGAATGTGCAGGAGGAGGGCCAGGTGTACCTAATGGTACTTGCACTGATTATGGCTGCTGGGAGTTGCATTTCTCTCCTGTAGAGCGGAGCTCACCCTGATGATGGAAGCTACTGGGAAGATTTCACTCGGTCCTCAAAATAGGGGGACAAAACCCTGCAGGGTTTCTTGGGATGTGAGAGGTCAGTGTAAAAACAGCAAAGTCCCTGGTAAATAGGAATGAGTTGGTCACTGGTCTTAAAACAACCCTGTAAGGGAAGAGTTATTCCATGTTTTTGGTGGGATAAATAAATACTAGAAATCACAGCAGGGCCATTACAGCTTGGTTTATCTTTTAGCCCTTCCTGTGCTATGATGTTGGCGTTGGCTGTGTGACTTGCTTTAGCTGATGGAATGCAGGTGACGTTTCAGGGAGTGGTGGCTTGGAAGTGCTTGTGCAGCTTGGCTCACTTTGGGCTCCCGTGGTTGCCTCAAGAAGAGCATAGAGATGTCCCAGGGGGCTACAGACCTTGCAGTCTTGGCTCCAGAAAAAAAACACCTCCTTTCCTAGTACCCTCCTTGAATCATACCACTGCAAATCCATATTCATTTGTAATAGGGAGTTGTCTCCTGTGTCATCCAGAAGGGGGAATCTATTTCCCTACCCCCTAAGCACACCTGAGCCGGGCTGTCCGCCTGGTGACTTGCTTTAACCAAGTGATGTGTTTGTGAGTCCCAGAGCCTTCAAGAGACCTGGTGTGTTGCACTCTTGCTCTTTTGGAACCCTGAGCCTGACATAGTTTGAGGAAATTCGTTGCGTTTGCTCTAGAACAAGAAGCACCTGGAAAAGCACGGAGGAACCCCAATGGAACCCCGATGGACAACCAGCACCAGCTGCCAGGCAGGTGAGCGTGGCTGTTTTGGACTCCAGCCTCGTGAGCCAGCCCAGGCAAGTACAGCGGGAGATTAACCCAGTCAACCCAAGAGAATCATGAGAAATGACTCATCAGTGTTGTTTTAAGCTACTAAGTTTAGGGTAGTTAGTTATGCAGCAAAGGTGGCCAGTAGCCTAGAATTTAAGGTCAGCCAATAGGCGCCCTGAAGCCAAGATGCCCAGCTGAGTCAATCCTCAATCTCAGAACCCCAGTCAGCCTGCAGGCCTGTAAGTGTAGGAAGAAGTGAGTCTCCTAAAGTGCTGAGCCCCCATTAGCAGCACTGTTGTGCCAAATAAGTGGCTGACCCAGGGGCAGCCTGGCTCCAAAGCCCCACTGCAAAACCGTGCATAGCCCGTCACCCATGGCACATCCAAGAAATACTGATCTCAGCACCAAACCACATCCCCAGGCAGCCCCAAAGTGCCCAGAAACCCTTTGTCCGATATGGGCTCCATTTGTATGGTCCGCCTTGTAGAGAGCCTTCCAAGGAGATAGGAACAGAAGAGAGTGCAGATTATATGCTGAAAAGATGATGGACCAAGAACTGCTTTCTAAACCCTGTAGCATGTCACAACTGAGGTGTCCCTAAATATAAATTAAAATAGCTTAGATTAGACCCAGAAGTGCTGAGCTGAGGGGAAGACCCGGGCGTAGAGAGGGAGTACAGGGAAGCACGTTCAGGACTTCAGGTAGAGAAATCACAGACTTCATTCAACACTGAAGGCTTCACGACATTCAGAAGTAAAGCCAAGCTACGTGTTGGTTAGGGATGCATACATATACTACGTACACAAAGGGGGCCCCCCCAAAGTACACACATTTCAAGAAAGGACAAAAACAGTATTTAAATTGTAGTCAAGTCAAATTTGACTTCTGCAATTATAAGTAATACTAGATACAAAATACAAGGCAACAGGGTGGTGCCTGTGGCTCAAAGGAGTAGGGCACTGGCCCCATATCCCAGAGGTGGTGGGTTCAAACCCAGCCCCGGCCAAAAACTGAAAAAAAACAAAACAAAACAAGGCAACAGAAGTGATCAGTCTATATTGAGTATTATGATTTTAATACTGTTTTTTACTAAAATGTGTGTATGTTTTTTCAGCACCCTCTGTATATTACAACCACAATGAAAAATAAAGAGATTAATAAACAAAATCCAGGATGTTTGTCCTTCTGGGGAGGAGAGACAAGGACAAGTGACAGGATTGCACAGAGACAGCCGGGGCAGAGTCATCTTCCTGCCCTCCCGTGGGTGGTGGATTCCGGGTTTTTGCTTTACTGTTTCAGGAAAGGGCAGCAGCCTGGTGGGAGAGCCTACTGTGCCACTCGGGCACGTGGACTCTGTTAGGGTTTGAGTCCTGGTTTGCCATGCGCTGGGGTCTTGGGAAAGTGACTTTAACACACGGCTGACCGGTCACACGTGACCTGGTAACACGGATAGTTTCTGCATAAAACTGCCAGTCCACAATATGTTAAGATGTTAGCGGCAATGAGTGATTCTCTATTATAAGAAGCTGAGCGATGAGGTGGGGAGAAATAATAAAATAGGCTGAATTTGGGACCGCTGGGAATTGAGGCAGGGAGAAATAAATCGGGGAACAGCTGTTGTATTAACACATTGTTGATCGGCAATTGTAGACAGAAACTCCCACAGTACTGGGCAAATTATGATGGGTGAGCAGTGTATTAACCTCTCTGGGCAAATCATGATGGGTGAGCAGTGTGTTAACCTCTCTGGGCAAATCATGACGGGTGTGTAGTGTGTTAACCTCTCTGGGCAAATCATGTCAGGTGAGCAGTGTGTTAACCTCTCTGGGCCTTAGTTGCCTCATCTGTAAAACAGGCCTCCACGGCAACAGAGCCCCGCTCACAGAGTCATTAGGAGGAAGAGCTTACAACAGGACCCCAGACGCAAGTGCAATTAGCGATGTTTGAACAAACGGGTTGCATGTGTTATTTTGTGTCCCTCAACCATTATGCAATAAAATAGACTGAACTGGGAGAGGTCTGTAACCTGTGCTCATGCATTAATTCAACACAGATCACCTTGCTGCTCTAACCCGGCACAGGAGCTCGCACGCGCGGGGGAAGTGCAGGTGAGTTATGAGCACAGCACCATCCCTGGATTTCCAAGGAAAGGGTTTTAATGCAGCTGTGTTGCTAGAAACTATTCTCTGGTCGAGGTAGGAACAGCAAAGGCTGGAGAGGCTCCACAGAGGGCGGGTTTCGCAAAGCTGCTTCCGGGTGTGGGGCTGACTGGGATCCCCACCCTGCTCAACGCCTTCACCTGTGGACTCACCAAAGGTGCGTTCAGCCTCAGCACCATGGTTGGGAGGATCGCTGGGTGCACAGGGAGGAGCTGGCTGTGGCGTGCAGTAATTAATTTGCCACCATCAAACTCAGACTTCTGTCTCCAGCAGCAGATAAGCAAGCGGAGAGCTAACAGGGAGGCCGGAGGAGCCGTGCAGTCACACCCAGCAGGGACGGGCAGGCCAGGCTGGCCGTGCGTCCTGTCAGTACCTTACTGTGGCAGTTCCTTCCACAGGCATCTCGGGGGTCTGAAGGGGAAAGCATCGGCTGCAGGGGTAAGGGGGAAGCTGCAGCCAGACTTTTTTCAGTCTTCTGGGCCACCAAGGAACGCTCCGGGGTCCCCAAGGCACGTGGGAAGCAGCGTGGTGGTGATCAGCTCACCCTGTCCCTTCCCCGTGCTAGATGGACCAGGAGTGCTGAGGTCCAGCGTCTCCATGGAGGGACAACAACTGAAGTTGAGAGGATTCTGTGGCCAGTCCGGGGGGTTTGCGGGGTGGGGTGTGCTGAGAGGCAGGGAAGGGAGCAGGCAGCGTCAGGTTAGACTCAAGGCAGAATTGCCTCCTGAAGTGGTGGTCATCACAACAGCCGACATCTCCTGCGTGCTTGCTCTGTGCCCAGCAGCAGGTGCTTTACCTGGGTTCACTGATTCCCGTGACCCACAAGGGGGCACTTGTATTACTCCTTTATAGAGAGGAGAATACTGGGTCTGGCAGAAGTTAAACATCTTGCCCAAGGTCAGGTAAATTCTAAGTAGCAGAAACAAGAATTGAACTCAGGTACCCTCCTCCTGGGTCTTTGCTCTAGATCAGTGGTTCCCAACCTTCCTAATGCCTCCTAATGCCGTGACCCTTTAATACAGTTCCTCATGTTGTGGTGACCCCCAACCATAAAATTATTTTTGTTGCTACTTCGTAACTGTAATTTTGCTACTGTTACGAATCTTAATGTAAATATCTGATACGCAGGATGTATTTTCATTGTTACAAAGGGGTTGTGACCCACAGGTTGAGAACCGCTGCTCTAGATGGTCTCCTGCTGCCTCAAAGCTGCCCAGCGCATTGGTGTGGCAGGACAGTCTTATCTCTGGAATCTTCCTTGGTTGTCTTGTTCTGGTATCGATCAGCTGATACAGACACACACAAACACAGCACATCACACATGTGCACACATGTACATCACACACACACACAAGCATCAACATCATCCCTCCCCACCTCCCTTCCCTCAACACGCAGCTTTAAGGAACTATTGTGACTGCCACAGTCATTGACCCTTGGTAGGTTCTGTACCCCAGGAAAGCTGTGGGAAGCCCAGTGGACTTCCTGGGAAAACTTTGAGGGTTGTGCTAGATGCTCCCCAACACTTGCTATCACAGCCACATTGGAAAGTAATCCTGTACTGGCCTTTGAAATTGTCCCCACTGACGTGGGCCCTGGGCCACCATCACTGGGTCACACTTGGACTACAGGGAGGAGTTTAAATTTCTGTTAAACTGTGCAGTGGTCCAGCGGTGGGGACTGAGGACTGTACCCCCCTTTGTTGACTTTACTGAGGCCCAGAGAGAGTGAGACTCTAGTGCAAAATCACTCAGCTACCAAATCCAGTTGGGAGAAACCAAACCCGAAAATGCAACCCCCTGAGCCTTGAACACACAGAGATTGGCAGAAATTCTAAGGCCAAGTGAAATGTGCCCCCTTCCCGCCCAGTCTGAGGAATGCTGGGCAGGGACTAGGGACCCTGCTGTGTGAACGTGCCTCCCTCCTTACCTGCTGGTGGTCGTGTCTGCTCTGCGTCAGGGCCACAGAGTTGGTCTAAGGGGGTGCACTGTTGCCTGTGCGGCTCTATGATTTTCCTCCATTATTGCCCTGGAAGACTGGGTGGATTTGTGGAAGTGTGATGGGCCAGCAAAATGATACCACCTGCAAAATTAGGGGTGGCCCCAGCTGGAACCGGGTTCTCAGTCTCAGCACCAGGACATCTGGGGTCGGATCACTGTTTATTAGGGAGTCCCCACCCTGTGCATTGTAGAGTAGTAGGTATCAGCTGAGCCTCTTCCAACTAAATGCCAGCACCGTTCTGGGTCCCAAGTCATGACAAGCAAAAATGTCTCCAGACATTGCCCCTGTGTCCTGGTGGCAGGTGCAAACGTGCCCCAGCTGAGAACCACTTGCATAGATTACAATTCGGGGAGTGACTGGCTTCTCTGTCCACTCCTGCCCTCCCACCTGTGCCGTGGGAGCTGTGATGACTATGGACTCAGCCCTTCCCCCTGAGAGCCAGGAGGAAGGCAAGACCCTTAGCCCATCTCACACCAGAGAACTAGGCCTTTCTCTCCTTTCCCCTCAATGTCCCTTTTATCCGCAAGGTCCCCAAGTGGCCACCAGAGCCTCCAGTCCACAATGCAAGCAGAGACGGGCAAGCAGCACAAACACCCCTCTGTCCTTTCTCTAAAGAGAGTTTCCTCCCTCCCTCGTCCTTCCCCTTCCCTTTGAGAAACTCCGGATTTTTCCCCATTAGTCCACTGGCACTGCCACCCTGCCCACCCCTTGCCCTCACCTCCCTCTCCTTCCCCTGGTACACCTGACTTATTTATTTATCTATGGCTGGAGTATTTGAGCCGAGGGTTAGTTCGGGTCTATTAAGTTTGCTCCTTTTCCTGCCTGGGAACCCGGGTAATGAGTAACCATAGCGTGCTGCAGGCAGCTGTCTCGGACAAGGCGGGAGCCACGCCGTGGAGGCTGCATAAGGGAGCGTTTGTTCTGTCCCTTCTCAATAGCTCCTTGTGCAGGAGGCCGGGTGATGGGAGGGAAGCAGGGAGGGAGGAAGAAAGAGACAGACACTAAATCACTGCACTTTTGACAATTCCTCTCTCCCACCCCCATCTCCTTGACCTGCACGGGTCATCTCAGACTTAAGGCTTTAAGACTCTTCTTGCTGACTCCGGGAGCCGGAAGAGAGGCTCATGCATACCTCACAGGGTGCTTTTTGGTGAGTCGTGGGTTACACGGGGCCTGAAGGCTGATGTTTCCCGTGGAGATGGTCTAGGTGCCCCGGGTCTGTCGCTGTGTGATTAACACAATGCCTATTGTCCTCCAGTTCATTTAATGGGCCCATAAATCTCCAGATATCTATTCCCAACTGTGTGTGGCTGGATGTGCTATAAAGCTGTTTGAAAAGTGCTTTCATAAAGCAGTCCAAGTATATTGTGGGCTTAGCCATATGCCCCACAACCAGTAGGGCCTTCCTTGATTTCTATCGTGTAGACAAGAGAGACAGACCCAGAAATACATGGTACTTATGGCCTTTGGACAATCTCCCCATCGACAGTCACATCATTCATTCAATACACAGGGATTAAACGCCTACTGTGAACCAGCTCTCAGGCCAGGTACTAGGGGCAACCACAGAAATGAACAGGGCTTGCCTGGCTCCGGCCCTCAAGTTTACAGAGTGGTAAGGAAAAGAAGAAAGAACGCAGGCCCCTGAATTGTGGTTATAGAAAGGAGGATGAGATATGTACATCTCACAAGGAGGAAAGAAAGATCCAAGTTTGGGGAGCGTGAAAGAAGGCTGCAAGGCTTCAGGAGAGAAGGGGGAAGGGCAGCCTCCTCCAGCTCTTCCCTCTTGGAGAAAGTAGCTAAGCACAGAGCTCACTTGGGGAGTGACCAGGCTGGGTTGGTTC
Organism: Galagoides demidoff; assembly: GCA_963574575.1. NCBI lineage: Eukaryota > Metazoa > Chordata > Mammalia > Primates > Galagidae > Galagoides > Galagoides demidoff. Next base: position 9,661 of record CAUYQV010046809.1, read on the forward strand.
AGACCCAGGCAGAGGTTTTGTGACACGCAGGAGGCTTTAGACCAATGAATCAGGCTGTGCCGTGCAAGGTGAGCCTACAGGGAAGCATGTAGCAACGTCAGTCAGAAGGGGACGTCCACAGTCCAGAAAGAAGTGAATGAGAAAAGACAAGATGGGTGAGACAGGGAAACAGGGTCGTGGGCCGGAGTGGAGATGGCAGAGCGGAAGCGGCCCCGAGGCTTGGAGGGCAGGCGACCTCAGGAGAGATCTAGAAAAACAACCGTCCAATACGTCAAGAGGTCCAGTGAAGGATCAGAACCAAGTGCTCCGGTTTGGACGTGCTGAGTGCGAGGGGCAGATGTCCCAAAGCTGGCCGGCAACAGAAGTGCAGAGCTGGATGGGAAGTCAGGGAGGCCGTCTCTCCCAGTGATTCCTGGGGTGAAAGAACCCTTAAGATATGGGCTGGATTTCTTCCCTTTATTATCTGGGGCCCCTCTGCCCTGCCAGGCCCCGGTCTGTGCCCTGGGAGCTGCCTTGTGTGATGGCATCAGTAGGCTCTCTTGTCTTCTGGGTTCTAGCTGAGTCCAGCCCGGGGCAGGGGGTTGGGTGGGGTGAGATTAGGGGGTGGAAGGAAAGCAGCCTGGGTTCCTGGCAGGCAGTTGTACCTAAGTGGCTGCTGTCCCTGGATTCTGGTCACATTCTGTGCTCCCCACCCCCCTAACTTTGTAGGAGCCAAACCTTCCCACCATCACTGGCCCCAAAGCCCTGCACTTGTGCTCTTGGGTCTCCCTGAGCTCTGCTCATCCCGTAATATATAATTCCTGTCTGAAACACTCTCCAGTGCCCCTGTGAGTGTGTGTACATGTGTGTATGTATATACATATGTGTGCATGTATATATACACATGTTATATTTTATGTGGATTTATATATGCATGTATGTTATATATACATATATATTTTATATATATGTATATTATCCCGTTAGTGCCCTGACTCACATACAACTGAAGGGTCAAAACACCCAGAACGAATCCCGTGTCTCCCCTTTCACTCATGACATTTTTTGATCTAGCAGAGGCCTTATAAAAATTGGGCGAATGATCATTACCCTAGGGAAGCCTTGGAAGTGGAAATGACTCCCAGCTTTCCTAGATTGCCTCCGTCACTCTGAACATTAACGTTCTGGTTCTTGATCTTTTGTAACAGTTCCAAGTTCTTCTTTGTCATCCTCCATCTGCTACCGACTTTTCTGGAAGACGTCAAGGCTTCCTCTTAGCACTGACATGAGTCTCTGCTTCCAGTGGAAGCCACTCCTTTCCACGGCTTCCGTTTTCTTTCCTCTGGTGGAACCCTCAGGAAGCAGAAGGGAACTTGTAGGAGAGAGAGCAGAGTCCATAGTTGACGTTTCTTGAGACATCCTCAGGACCTGAAGGGACGTATCAGTCTCTGTCAGGATGTGCATGTGTGGGCACCCTGCTCCGATCACAGTTCCACCTCTGTAGTCTCTGTGACTCTTTATCATGACCTCTTAGCACCAGCAATGGGCACTGAACTTTGACTTGCAAGAATGAGCTCTCCCACTGTAACAAGGAGGGATCCTAAGGAATTTTTTGGAAGGATTCTGGGGCCAAAAACAAAGACTGAACTATCAGAGGCTGCTGGAAAGAGCATAGTCCACCTTCGGAACACATGTGGAACCTGTTTTCTCTGCACGTAGCTTCATTCTCTCATGTCACAGATCTGCTTTCTTCATCTGGGGGGAAACAAGCACTTACTGGCCTTTGGAATTTACATCGTGCCGTTCTCACTGAGGGAATGTTTCCCTCATTCAGTTCGAGTTGGCAAAAATCCCAAGGGTGGGATTCTGATTGGATTGGTTGAAATCTGATGTCCATCCTTGAACCTGGCCAGGGAGAGTGAGGAAGCCTTCAGCCCAGGGCGGTGGGAGGAGGGGGGAAGTGTTGCTCTTGAAGGAGGAGAGGGGAGTAGGCAGAAGAATGTGCATTTTGGGCATTATTAAACAGCAGTTATTTTTAGAAACAAACTTAGCATAAAGAGACTTTTAGCTCAACAAACAGAATTGGACATAGTCACAGTTTATTAACAGTTCAACAAGCAAATTAATAAATGGAGTCATTGCGTGTCGATGTAAGAACAAATCACTGTTCTCTGGTTGCTGATGGGGACACTTTAGTAACTTGCCAGGGTGATGGTTTGGGTTATGTGATAATGGACCAAAATTGAGATGACACAGGTTCAGGCCCCAGTGTTACCGCTCAGCTGTTACATGACCTTGGGCACATCACTCAACACACCTGACCTATTTCCTTATCTATAAAAAGGGAATGCCCGTACTTGTCACCGAAGGTTTGACACGAAGCTCAAATGATGTAATGTTCATAAAAGGATGTTGTAAAACCTCTTAGAGTTCAAGATCCAGGAGGGCAGAGCCAGTGAGGATAAACCCCCACCCTTCCCAGAGGCCCTTTGCATCTCATTGGTATCTCTTTACAGGCACCTTGTGAAATAAGACAGGAAAAATTCTCTCCACATTCAAGGTGGAGTAAACAGGTCCAGAAAAGTTGAGTGACTTCTCTAAGATCACACAGCAGAAACGATACCAGAATGGGTTGGGGCCCCCAGGTTTCAGTCCTGTGCAGACACCCTGACTTATCATTAGACAAAGATACCTTCTTTGTAGGTGACACAAACCCCAACCTTGTTTTAAATACTGAGGACACGTTGTATTATTTCACATAGTGACAAGTTCAGAGATTAATCTAACAGATCAATGGGGTCATCAGGGACTCAGATTCCCTCATTTTAGCCCTCCCAGCCCCAAAGTTGCTAGATCTCTCCTGGTGATCCTTGAGCCTACCTGCTTCCTTGTTCACAGAGGAAAGAAGAACCTCTCACCTGAGCATGGTTTTTGCACATTTCATTTATTGCTGTATAAAGAACAACTGCAGGGCTGGGCTCGGTGGCTTGCACCTGTAATCCTCGCACTCAGGGAGGCCGAGGCAGGTAGATTGTCTGAGCTCATGAGTTCAAGATCAACCTGAGCAAGAGTGAGCCCCATCTCTGAAAAGTAGCCAGACATGTTTTGGGTGCCTATAGGCCCAGCTACTTAGGAGGCTGAGGCAAGAGAATTGCTTGAACCTAAGAGTTTGAGGTTGCCGTGAGCTATGACACTACAGCACTCAACTGATGGCAACAAAGTGAGACTCTTGTCTCAGAAAAAAATTCCAAAACTTACTGACTCAAAGCCATAAACATTGTGCAGTATTTCACAGATTTGTAGGCCAGGAATTTTGGCACAGGCTAGACTGACAAGTCTTTTATTTCATGTAGCATCAATGGAAGCCCCTAAGTGGTGTTCAGCTGGTAGATGGCTTGTCCCAAGGGTCCAAGATGTCTTCATTCATACCTCTGGCACCCCACTGGAGCAGGTGTCTGCTGTATCTACAGATGACCACTCCAGAGCGGTGATCTCAGATGACTTGGCCCAAGGATCCCAGAGAGGGTGTTCCAAGATGTTGCATGCTGTCTTATGACTCAGCTTCAGAAGTCTAGAAATGCCACTTCTAGCACATTTTCTTGATCAGGCAAGTCACAAAAGCCACGTCAGATTCAAGGAGAGGGGAATTACATTCTACCTCTCAGTGGCAGGAGGAGCAAAGTCTTTGTGGTCATCTTTAACCTGCCACAGGCTGTAAGTGTGTCTCTCTTTGGCCCAATTTATATCATATTCACCAATCCCCTTCCCAAGAGCAGTAACAGGTGCCAAGGGGAGACTAATGCTGTTTGAGCATCCTCATTGGCTGGCACTAATTAGGATGCCACTCTGGGATTGTGCACGGCGTGAGTCCTGGACAAAATCAGAACTCCACTGGGAAGGAGCAAGGTAGGCAACCTGTAGTACTCACAGCGCGTGGACTCTCTCTCCAACTTTGTCCTCTGGCTAAACTCTGACGTCAATCAAGAACTTTACCTACACACGTTCATTTCTCCAATAGTCCAACCATCTGCTGAGATAGTTAGAGGGTATAAGAACTGGAGCATTGGACACGGGAGACGAAAGTTCATGTTGGAGCGCATACGTTTGTATTTATAAGAAGCTTTTGAACAGAGACACAGAAAACTCCATGTTGGATAAGCCATCTTGACCAGTCTGCTAAGGTGTCTGCTGGCTTCCAGGAGAATTTCCTGATAGTCTGTGGGTAGCACAGGGGATTCCTGGACTCTGAGCTCACAAAATTCTGGGACTGACGCTGGGCTCCTTATTTCCTTTGCTTGCTCCCTTCATTCTTTTTTTCTCTCTTTTTTCATTAGTTAATAATAATGGCTAATATTCGTGGAGTATACACTTTATTGCAGACACAGCGCTAATTATTTTAAATGCACTGTCTTATTTAATTCTCTCTTACCCACAGACAGACACATCAAAAATCAAAAATATGAGGTAAGTTTTGTTTCTGCACCCATTTCAGCAGATAGGGAGACTGAGGCTTATCAAGCAACAGAGCTGGGATTCGGACTCAGCTGAGGTGGACTCATAGTCAAGAACCCTCATTCTTACCACTATGTTATGTTACCTCTTTCTATGGCCCAATTAAACACATGTGGACACATACACATGCCAATTTGGAATGGGTTTCCGTAAAAACAGAGGTTGTTGAATAACAACAAAAAAAGTGGATCCACACCTAATTAATTCAATTATGTCAGCAAATCTATAGGTAATGTCTACTTTGGGCCAGGCACAGTGCTAGGTGCAGAGCATACATTAGAGAAATCCAGTTCCATGGGCAAGAAATAATAATGTAGTAAGTAAATTATACCATCTCCTGAAAGTCAGTAAGTGCTACAAAGAAAGAGAGAAAAGGAGAGAGAGTTGAGACAATCCCATTTCTAGAGGGGGGCTGTAATTTTAAACAGGGGCTCAGAGCTCTTTAGAAAGGGGCATTTGAATGAAGATCGAAAGACGTGACATTTGCTTTTTTCTGTGTTATTTCTACTGCCCAGTTTAGTACCCTGTTAAATTGCATTTAGGTTTGCAATAAATATTATTTAATGATGACATGACTCATTATTTCTGACTTTGTGGCCATTAGAAGAAATATAAATTCTTCAAAGCCAGAGAGAGAGACAGACAGACCTTCATGCTTCACGTGCTCCCGGTTGCCTGGGTTGTACTAAGTCAGGCCATAGGTTTTAGAACAGGAAAGAACACCCCACCCTTTCGTTTTATAGGTGAGTTTTGAATGCCTGGCCAAAAGCCACAGGTGAACCAGAAGTGCAGTGTGTGATTAACACGAAATCAGACGCACATACGGAAATGCCCTTCAACCGTGTGACTCAGATGGCCAAGAAGGGAGGGCAGAGGGTCAGCGCTCGGTTCCTGGTGTTAGTAATGTCTACATCTCACCATTTGCCATTAAATGTTATGTTCCACCTGTTTTATTACATGTTTCCAGTGATATTGGTATTATTGCACTATTGGCTTAGGTAACATTAAAATTACAGCGTTTTCCAAATGTGCCTTTATTTTCTCAGGGTTCAGGTGGAATGCCGGAAGCCAGGCCAGACCCCCAGAAAAGGAGTCTTCTGATCATCGTGTGAGAGTGGTGGTCTTTCCCTTCTCCCTTTCTCTGTCTCCACCTCCGTCCTGCGTTATAATCTTGATCGTGACTTATAGATGTTTTGCTGAGGGCATCTCAAATCGTTTTTTTAATAACCGCTTTACGGAGCTATGACATTCCGTAAAGTTCGCCCTTTTAGAAAGTGCCACCCGGTGATTGTTAGACTTCATCACCACTGTCTAATTTCAGGATAGTTTCCTCAAAATACAACCCAGATCCATTAGCAGTTGCTTCTCATTCCTCCCGTCCCCTGGCTCCCGGCAACCACTAGGCTCCTTCCTTTCTCTATGGATGTGCCTGCTCTGAACATTTCACGTATTTGGAGCCATACGATGAGCTGCCTTAGTGTCTGGCTTCTTAATTTAGCTTTCCGCGATCATCCACCTTGGAGCATGTATTCGTACTTCATTAGGAGGGAGTAACATTCTATCGTACGTATATACCACATTTTATTCATTCATCTGTTGCTGGAGAGTTGGGTTGTTTCTACTTTTTTGGCAATTAGGCACAATGTTCCTGCAAAGATGTCAGTATAAGTTTTGTGTCGACACATTTTTCAGTTCTGTTGGTTATACCCCTAGGAGTAAAATTGCTGGGTCATATATATATATATATATATATTTTTTGGCCGGGGCTGGGTTTGAACCCACCACCTCTGGCATCTGGGGCCGGTGCCCTACTCCTTTGAGCCACAGGCACCGCCCGCTGGGTCATATGTTAACTCTGTGTTCAGTCCTCTGAGGATCACAAGACTCTTTTCCAACGTGGCTTCTCCAGCAGTGTGTGAGGGTCCCAGTCTCTCCATGTCCTCACCAACGCTTATTATTATGTCATGTTTATTTATTTTAAAGCAATGAACACCTTTATTACATGTGCTAAGACAAGACACAGGAGGAATTATTTGCCTTTCTGGGCCTTGATTTCCTGAGCTAGCACTCCAGCTCCTTGCCTTCCAGCATGTAGCCATCTGCTTGGCCACACCGGCCTGGTCTTGATGCAATGCACCAAGAAGCTTGCCCTGCTGGAACTGCTGCTCCAGAAGGCTGCTTATTTTGGCATTCTTTCTCCTTTCATATTTCTTCTGAATTTTTTGATCGTTTTTTGTTGAAAATCTCTTCTTCCTCAGGAGTCAGCTTGACCCCCTGCTTGCTGCCCGGGGCAGTGCACGGTGGGACTGTACCACTGTCGCTGTGGCGTGCTGTCAGTAAGCACCATGCGGTTCTTCACCAAGGTCTTGGGGCGAACCAGCTCGTTATTGGGTGCATTGTAGTTGACAGCAATGATCCTTGTTCTCCTAGGACAACACTCTGAGCCCTAGAAGTTCCCCACGTCCAGCCTCAGGGCACGGTATTTCTTGTTACCTCCCTGCAGATGGACTGTGTGTATGTGGTGGGGGCCGGTCTTAGTGTTGGTAGTGGGGCGCCCCAACTCATACTTCTGCTTCTTGTGGTAGCACTTTCTCTTACCCCTGGTCTTGTGGGGCTTGTGCCAGTTGTCACTAGAGATGCCCATCACTCAGCACTGGCCGGAAAGAGCTATGTCCTCTTTAAATAGAGGTAGTTTTGTTTCTTTTCTTTTCTCCAATCTGGGTGCCATTATTCACTTTTCTTGTCTAATTGCTGTGGCTACACCCTTTAGCACAACCTTGAATAGAAGTGTTGAGTGTGGACATCCTTGTCTAATTTCTGACGAGAAACTATTCAGTATTTCACACTAAGTACAGTATCAGTCGTAGGATTTTTTATAGATACCTGTGTCAGGGAGGAGGAAGTCCCCTTCTATTCCTAGACTGTTGAGTGTTTTTATGATGAAAAAGTATCCGATTTTGTTAAATGTGTTTTGTGTCAACTGAGATGATCATATGGTTTTTGTTCTTTATTCAATTAATAGGATGTACATAGTACTGCACTGATTTCTATGTGTTAAACCAACTCTCCATTTCTGGAATATATTTCACTTGGCCATGGGGCACGACCTTTTTATATGTTGTTGGATTCAGTTTGCTGGTATTTTCTTGAGGACGGTTTGCCTCTATGTGTAAGGGATGTTGCTCGGTAATTTTTTTTGTGTGACATCTTTGTCTTGTTTTAGTTTAGTTTACTGGCCTTGTAGAATGAAGTGGGAAGTGATCACCCCTCTTCTGCTTTTTGGAAGAGCTTATGAAGGCTTACGGTTAACTCCTCCTTGATGTTTAATAGCACTCATCCGTGAAGCCCTCTGGCCCTGGGCTCCTCCTCATGTGAAGGTTTTTCAGATTTTTTTTCTTTTTAACTAATTCAATTTCTTTTTACTTGTTATAGGTCTATTTGGGTATTCTAGTTCTTCCTGACTTGGATACTTCTTGGAAATAGGTAGGTTGAAAGTCAGTTTGTCAAATAAAATAAGGAGAGAGTTGCTCTTCCCTTTTGAGATGACAGCTGCTGACAGTGTTGGGCTGCCAGTGCAGTTTTGAGGGGCGGAACTACAGAATGTGAACCCCTGCTTTTCAGAGCCTGACTTTATGCTGATCAGCTGTCAGTGTCTCTGAATCCCACTTTCTCCATCTGCAAAATGGGCTTAATCACATCGTGCACAAAGGGTGTTGAAGGGATAAGGTGAGACATCTGTCACACACTTAAGATCCTTAATAATGATTATGTGTTTGCTGTATTCATACCAGGTGCTGGATACCCTCCTGGAGACTAGGGATTCAGAGTGTGCAAAACCAAGGATTGTAGTGGTTCTGTTCTAATGGGGGAGAAATCAAAATAAACACACATATGGAAAGGGTTTCAGGAGTCTCTGCCTGATTTTAAGCCAACTGAGCGAAGGACACAGCAGACAGGTGCAGCTCTGGTGTGAGATTTATCATGATCAGAGCTGGGCTGGAGGAGCTGACTGGCTTAAAACCAAGTGGGCTCACCTGAGCTCTCCCTCCTGTTCTATTTTTTGGGACAGTCTCTTGAGGGGCAGTTTGGATTTGTAGAGCAGGACTTTTTCTGAGATTTGGTGTTTGACATTAAGAGGCTTTAAGCAAATTAACAAATCCCACTCAGGAAACCTAGACCCAGGGCTCCCACCCACCAATCAGGTCACTTATTCTGCAGATAGGCTGGGACAGTGGTCAGGAGTGTCCCTCAGTGAGGGTCTCTTCTCACTGAGACAGGGGGAGTTGGGAGGTGTCTTTGCTGTGTCCAGTTCACAGAACGCTGCGTTAGATGATGACAGGGAAGTGGGGACACCTGAAGTCATGATTGGAGGGGGCTCTTCTAAGGAGGCAATATTCGGGCAGAGGCCTGCGTGATGTGAATGAGCTAGTCATGCAAAGATCTGGGGCAGAAGGGTGTCCCAGGGACAAGTGATTGCCCATCGGAATGTTTAAAGAGCAGAAGTGGTACTTTCTGCCTCTCTCTCTCCCTTCCTCTCTCTTTCTACGCAGTCTTTCTAAACCTCACGCAGACTCCCTCTTCCTTAGAGCCCCTCTGGGGATGAGAGAAGTAAAACAGGCTGTGCTTTCCAGCCTGTGGCTCCCGAAAGACAAAGTCTCTGAGCTTCCACTGTCTATCCGTACAAAGAGCTTTAGAGGCATTCATGGTCACCTCTTGGCTGAGGTGAAGCAGGATTAGTCTGAAAAATTATTTGCCTTCCAGACAGTTTTCTTTTGGGTTTATTTAGTGGCCAGAATCAATCTCTGCAAGGGGGAACCACTGGCTTTATAAATGAGAAGATCAAGGCTCTGGTGAGTTACATGCTAGTCGGGGGCAGATATTAACATATACAGTGACTCTCTGAGGGTGTCCAGGCATTGCCCTGGGAGGAGGCTGCCACATCACAGCCCTGTGGTCACATTGCGTGGCCCCTGAGGTCATGACATGTGGCTCAACCTTGGCCTTCAAAGAGAGATGGCGAGTTTCCAGCACCGGTCATGGTCCTCATGTTTCTTCCCTCAACTTTCTGGGGCTTCCTACACGCTGTCTCAGCCAGGTGGAGGGGTCAGGCAGTGGCCTGCAGGGTGAGAGGGTCAGTCTCTGGGATACCCATCAGGTCTTGGGTAACCAGACAAAGACTCATTTTCTTTGGAGAGAGGATCTTACCTGTGATGGGACAGATTAGCTTGAAGATTTATGGAGACACAGCTACCTTCCCGGTGTCAGAACTTTAGATGTTGGGTGGATATTGATGGAGACTTGGTCTTCATCCAAATTGGTGGTTTTTTTTTTTTTTTCAGTTTTTGACCAGTGCTGGGTTTGAACCTGCCACCTCCGGTATATGGGGCCAGCGCCCTACTCCTTTGAGCGACAGGCGCTGCCCCATGTTGGTGTTTTTAGTGTTAGGCTCAGGATCTAGCCTCACTGAAGGGTGGCAGCAGATCAGAGCTTGTCATCTCCATGGGGCACCTCCTGTAGGGTGGCTCTTCCCAGGGAGACCCACAGTGACGTCCCCTACATGCAACTTTCAGCATCTGGGCTTAGTTGATATAGAACAGGACTGTTAGGTTGGACTGAATGACATTTTCTAACATCTTCAGATGGCCTGGACCACTGATAGGTTCCACTGTCAGGTGAACTACATGGGACTTTGTGGGTGCCACTGCCTTGCTGTGTGACCTCAGGTGGGTTGTTTGCCCTCTCTGGGCCTCACTTTCTACCTCTTAGATTCCTCAAGAATGTGCTTTTTTTCTTCTAGGCAGAAGGATCGTATTCTTTTCTTTTCTCCCTGCTTTGGGCTGAACACCTAGAAGCATCTCAATTAATACGTAATTGAGTGATGAATGAATAATTGAAAGACAATGTGATGACTTGTTATTCTACTTTATAGGCTGTGCCTTTTCTGCAGCCCTTGGATAAAGATTTGTGGCTTATAAATCTCACTTGAGACTTGTTCTTGAGGCTAATCCCTCACTTTCCCATAGGAAACCCACACTTTACCAATTAAGGGGTGACCCAGATCTCAAATCTGAACCTCTTTCTTTCTACCTGGGATTCCTTCGACAAAGCACCATCCCTTCAGCTGCAGGTGTAGGCAGGCAGGTGGATGCTTGGAATAACTTGTGTTCAAAGCACATTCAGGTATCTACCCACGATGGGACCTGGGTCAAGTTTTTCAGTCTCTTTAAGCCAATTTCCTCCTCTGTAAGGTGCTAGGGTGATAATGGGTCCACCTTACTAGGGTTGGGGGACAGGCGTGGGTACGCATGCAGGCCATTAGTAGCCACCCCTCTGTCGACCACTCTTTCCCTGATTTCTCTCCTCCCACCCCAATCTCCCAGTTAAGAAGGAGGAGACAAACTCTGGGTGCTGGGTGTGGTCAGGGAAGGAACTGATCTCAGAACCTCCAGCAAACAAAGCCTTGGTGTTCCCGGGGGAGCGCCCCGCTGCCGCCTCCTCACTGGGGTAGTAGGAGTGGGGCGGGGCCGAAGTGTTTCCCCAGCACTGCTCAGTCACATCTCCCACCCATCTGACCTGCGCCCTGGAAAGGACGACAGGACCAGCTGAGGGAGAAGGGAGGGCTTCGGAGGTGAATACCTGAACTGATGTCTTTGAGAATATTTGAGTCAGAAACTTCTTGCAAAATCTTATCAGGGCTTCCAGCTAACAGGTCCCCAGACCCCTGTGGAAGTCCCCTGCTCTGATCCCACGTACACCAGGCCCCCCTTTATGTGTAGCCATCATTGATTTTGCTAGTTTTGTGGAAGGAAAAAGCTTTATTCTAGATGGATCCCTTTCCTCCGTCACTGGTGCTGGGACTCCAGCTGCCTGGGGCTTTTTGAAGTCACTCCACCTCTCAGAGAAAAATATGGTTTTTCAGCTGAACAGCGTCCGAGCTGGCTGCCACCTTTCCCCTGGACGTGAGAGTCCATTACACCTGTTCTGACTGTCCTTTTGCAGAAGAGCCTAGCTTTGTTTTTCTGGAATTTTCTATCTACCTTCCCCCAGCATGCACTTTTCCATTCCTTAGCCTTCCACTCAGTCTCCTCCACATCACACCTTTCCAGACTTCTCTGTTTTTAAGGCCAAAGTCAAGCCTGGCTCCCCCAGGAAGCCTTTGACTGGACGACTCGCTCACACCGTTAGTTCAGATGTATGGTGTGTACACCAGCGAGGGGTGGTCTAGTTTTGTAACTAGTCCCTTCCTTAAGAAGCTTTTCCAGGTCAGAGCGCTTCTTCCATCTATCGTAGCTTAGGGTTCACCTTCCCGCTTTCTTACCATGCTCTGCAGCTATTTAATTTAGTCATTCACTTATGTATTTGATCTCCCCCACATAGAAAAGGACCTGACTCTCTCCTTTGTGAACGTAGTGTCTGGTGCTGACCAGGTGCCAGATAGATGTTTGTTGAATGAATGAATGAACGCTCACCATTATTCCATCTAGACACAAAGGGCTGGTGACGTACATTCTTCATGGCACTTCTAGGCCATCACTATCCTTTCCATATGTGATAATGCCACCAACTCTATCTGTCATGATGCCACAAATCATCCACAGTATTGGCTAGTGCAGTGATGTTGGCATGCAGGTGCAGGCTGATTAATCCTAACAGCTAGGGAAGCTTGCTGTCATATTGAGCTCTGGGGTAGAGTTTTGTTAGTGAGTCTTCTGGAGATTAGTTCAGTACAGTTTGGGGAAAGAGTAAGTCTGTCCTCTTGTAAAAGCACTGATTATGGCTCAGCACCCGTAGCACAGTGGTTATGGCGTCAGCCGAATACACTGAAGCGGGCAGGTTTGAACCAGGCCCAGGCCAGCTAAACAACAATGACAACTGCAACAAAAAAATGGCCAGGCGTTGTGGCAGGCACCTGTAGTCTCAGCTACTTGGGAGACTGAGGCAAGAGAATTGCTTGATCCCAGGAGTTTGAGGTTGCTGTGAGCTGTGACGCCACAGCACTCTACTGAGGGCAACATGAAAAAAGAAAAACAAAAAAGCACTCTTTTGTCTCCAAAAAAAAAAAAGCGCTGATTACCTGCATGCATTTTGTTAGCAATGTAACCATGTCAGTCAAATTAAACCAGACAATGTCAATGGAGAGGCTTTAATAAGGGGATTGGGGAAAAAAAAGCAAGCATCGGATATACTCCGTGATCCCAGGGCACTTAAAATGTTTGAGAGGAGCCAGTCTAAATAATGAGGGTACATGTTCATCATGTTGAATGAATGGAGAAGACTCCACTGGAAAGGAAGTTCTGAAAAGAGAATACTGTCAGGCTGGGGTGGCAGGGAAGACCATCTTGACCATCCCGGAGGAGCCTGAAGGGCATGCCCAGCACAAGGCAGATAGGAGGAGGCACTAGCAAAAAACAGACTAGCAAAGTCTGAAGAGCATTCCTGCCAGACGGAATGGTGTGAGCCATGGTGGTGGGAGGTTATAAAGACCTGAGCTCAAGGACTGGGAAGAATGGAATCGTGGAAATATCAGACATTTCAAAGCACAAGTCAGAAAGACTCAGCAAGGTGGAAGGGATAGAACAAAGAATAAAACAAGTTTCTGAGCTCTTAGCGCTGATGTCTGAAAAAGTCTTAGAGAATTGTAGGCATGAACAAAAGATTAGAATGATCGATTTGTGGTCGGTGTCTTATTTTGGATTCTTCCTGAGGCAGAGCAGCATTCATGAGTGACTGAGCTTTGGAAGCACAAAGAGAGTGAACCGGGAGGGGGGGACGTCCATGAACGGCAGGTGAATGAGAGGCTATGCTGAGGGCACTCAGGGCTGAGGCTCCCTGGGAACCCTCTAAGCCACTGGATAAAATAAACTTCAGAATCCCCAAAGGATGGAAAGGATGGACTGTTTATCCCTTGGCTCCCTTCCTGAACTGCTTGAGGGTTATTCTTAGGGGGATTGAAACCCCTGGCACTTCTGAGATACTCCTGCAATGGGCTGAACAAGCCCCAGGAGCAGCAAGAAAAAGGAAAGAAAGAAAACAACAAAACCAGAGTCCCAGATGGCTGAGGCAGGAAGAGGTCGCTTGCTGGTATTGTCCACTGTGGAATTCAGAGGCAAGGGGAACGGAGTGGGGCATCAGCTGCGGGTGGTAATCGATGTCTGTTCTTAGACTGCCTGGGGTTGAGATGATGCAGAAACATGTGACAGGCAGTTAGCGGGCAGAGTGATGTGGAGCCAGCCACGATTGGGCATGAGAATGGATGGAAAGAGGAGTCTGCGTCTAGCTTAGGACTGGAGCCTGGGACATGATCCACAGTTAAGGGGAGGGACAGGATTATAGTCAGGAAGCAGGTCAGCGACCCCCTGCCTGTCCACTATTATAAAAGTTGAGGGAAGAGGGGGGTTTAGGAAAGGCACTGAAAGAGGGCAAAAGTAGGAAGAGCAGAACCAGGCTCCTGAATTAGGTGGTTAGTAGTCTGTAGGGCCACGAGAGGATGCTCTCAGTGGCGTGGTGGAGGTGAGCATCAGAATGTGAGCTCCCCAGAGATAAGACGCTCCCCTAGAGGCAGAGGAGGGGGGACTCCACTTGACAGAGCCAGGAGGATGGAAGTGGGGAGATGACGGTACAAGTCAATCTGGGTCTCGGTTGTTCACCTGTAACACAGCGATCATCATACCTCCCATCTCTTAGGTTTACTGTGAGCACTAGATGTACGTGCTTGGCACCGAGCCAGGACATCTAGTAAGTGCTCATCGAATACATTTCATTATTTATTATTGAGAATTGAGTTTGGCTGAAAGCAAAGGGGAGAAGAAGGCCATGGAGAGAAATTGGATCATCTTGTGACAGGCAAGAAAGATCTGAGCTCCGGCCAGCCCGTCTATCACGTGATTATACGGGTGCGGACCCACAACTTCAATTGTTTGCAAATCGGACGGACTGGCTCACCCCTTCTGAAACTTTTTGGTAGCTCCAAAGCACCCAGTCTTCTATGTACCACCGTTTTTTTGCTGCCATGTCTGAGGCTGTTTATTTCTTAGTTATTTTAATCTCTGTGTCAAGTTTGAAAACCCCCAAAACTTGAGTTTTGTAGTTATATCCCATTAATATGCCCTCTCCCCTCTTAAACAAGCTGTGGTGCTTATTTATTTATTTTTGAGACAGAGTCTCACTTTGTTCTCGTAGAGTGCTGTGCCGTCATAGCTCACAGAAACCTCAAACTCCTGGGCTCAAGGGATCCTCTTGCCTCAGCTTCTCAAGTAGGTGGCACTATAGGTGCCGGCCATGACAGCTGGTTCGTTTTAGAGACGGGGGTCTTGCTCTTGCACAAGTTGACCTGGAGCTCCTGAGCTCAAGCAATCCGCCTGCCTCACTCTCCCAAAGTGCCAGGATTATAGGCGTGAGGCACCGCGCCTGCCCCACGGCACTATTTGTCTGCTTTCTTGTGCAAGCCTCCCTTCGATATGTTTGGATATCAGTACCAAATTTATCTGTGTATTTTAACCAGCCAAAATGCCTATCCTGTGATCTGAGGGGTTCACACAATGTGGGGCACCAAGCCAGCTTTGAACTTGGTTGAATTACCTCCATGTCAAACATTTCCTAATGATGTATATCGGCCTTGAACTGTTAGATTTATGAAAGTTCCCCAAAACATGTTGCTAACAGAAAAAAGAATGTTGTAGAGTGAGATGGAGGATATTGTTCCACTGGTTTAAAACAAACACTCTGTCCAAGAGGTTTCTGCTTGACAATTTAAAAAGAATTCTGAAATTACGTGCGCTCATTCCTTGGTATTCTCAGGGACTGGTTACAGGCTTCATCAAAGACACGAAAATCTGCCAACGCCCAAGTCCCTGATGTAAAATGGCTCTCAGTATTTGCATATAATTTACTTAGAATACTCTAAATCAGAGTTTCAACCAGGGTGCCAGGAAAGGATTTTTGGCCGGGAAATTTTATTTTATTTTTTTATTAAATCACAGCTGTGTGCATTCATGCCATCATGGGGTACGGTGTGGTGTTTTCATATACAATTTGAAATATTTTCATCACACTGGTTAACATAGCCTTCATGTTATTTTCTTAGTTATTGTGTTAAGATGTTTATATTCTTCTTTTAGAAAGAGTCACTTGTACCCTTATAAGATAAACCATAGAGATGATTGGGAAATTTTAAAAAGATCATTAATTAAACTATTTTCAAGAGAAATTCAAAGCACAGTAAATATATTCTTTTTTTACTCTTTTTTTTTTTGATCGGCAAAATTTAAGTGCCCCACAGAAGTTTAAGTATAGGTTCAAGTGTGCTGTGAGATAAAAAGAGTTTGGAAAGCACAGCTGTAAATCACGTCTGGGTTAATTACAATATCTAACACGATGCCTACGCATCACTGTATTCACGTGGATTCAACACAACACTTAGTGTGAGGCAAATTCAGGTTGTGCTTTTTGAAACTTTGTGGAATTTTTTTTTTCCTAAGTATTTTCAGTCCGTAGTTGGTTGCATCTACGGATGTAGAACCCACGGTCACCGAGGGCTGACTGTCTAGGTTTATGTCCATTTCAAAATGAAAAATGAAAAAATTGTGTAGAAAAGGAAGACTCTGATGCTTGGTGCCCGGTGTGGGATCCTGAAGTTCTAAGGAGGGCTCAGGTGATGCCCCAGCTCTTCCAGTAGAACTTTGGGGAGATTCTGTAGTTGCTCTGTTCATTACACCTTCAGCAAGGGAGAATGGGTGGGTGGTGGAAGAGCCCAGGAACGGCAGGGAGGGTGGAGAAGGAAGGACAGGGGAACCAGCGGCTCACGGGATTCAGCACATTCTTACACCAGCTGTGCACGGCACCTGTCTTCCTGGAATGAACCTTGGTGAAGGAGATATGAGGATGTGAAAAGAGCATGGATGGAACTGGAAAATGTTCTTAGTAAAGTATTACAAGAATGGAAGAAAAAGTATCCAATGTACGCAGCCCTATTATGAAACTAATTTATAGATCTCAAATGAAAGCTACAACCTAATTCTAGGCTAAGAATATGGGGAGGGGAGGGGAGAAGGGCAGATGGGTGGTGGGAGGGTGACTGGAAAGATCACCTATATGGTCTGTCTAACAAGGGTACAAGTGAACTTTTCTAGAACTAGAGTATAAATGTTTTAACACAATAACTAAGTAAATGACACAAAGTCTATGTTAACCAGTTTG
>CAUYQV010046812.1:0-41302 GCA_963574575.1 Galagoides demidoff
TGTGGTCCCAGCTACTTGGGAGGTGGAGGCAGGAGACTCGCTTGAGCCCAGGAGTTGGAGGTTGCTATGAGCTGTGATGCCATGGCACTCTACCCAGGGGGATAGCTTGAGGCTCCATCTCAAAAAAAAAAAAAAAAAAGAACAGGCATTCGGGGATGTGTTAAGTCTGAGATGTGGGAGGAGGGTCACAAGGAGATGCTCGGCAGCAGCTGAATGTATGGTGCTGGGCTCAAGCAGAGGGTTCTGGATGGAGATATAAACTGAGGAGTTAGCAATGTGTGTAAAAACTGTGAGAATAACTGAGATTACCAGGGAGGTCAGTGTAACTGTGCTGGGAACTGCTCTCCACTTGTGAGGAACATGTGTAGAAGTTTGGTGTTATGATGCCACTTGTGGTTAGGGTGTCACCATGGGTAGTGGAATAAGCAACAGCTTACATCTTACTATCTAATTTCCACCATGGGCTTTACTTCACCTAACTCTCTAGTCTGCCACCATTTGCACTCCTCCCTAGAGTTGAGCCTCTGCTTCTGGCATGCCTCCCTTTCCCTGGTCTGTGACTTACACCACCAGACAGTGAGAACTGCTTGCTGTGATGGCTAACGTTTTCGGGTAACTTGACTAAGTCATGAGGTGCCCAGATACTTGGTTAAACATTATTCTGGGTGTGTCTCTGAGGGTCTTTCTGAATAAGATGAACATTTGAATTAGATTAAATAAAGTAGTTGCCTCCCCAATGTAGGTGGGGCTCATCTCACCTACTGAAGGCATAAATAAAGCAGGAGGAATAAGAAGAATTTGCTCTCTCTGCCTGATGGTCTGTCTTGAGCTAGGACATCAGTCTCCTCTTGCCTTCATATCTGGATAGAAACATAACAACATCGACTTTTCTGGTTCTTAGTTCTTCAGACTCAGGGACTCTACTCCCAGCAATCCTGATCTCCATCTTGCAGAGCTTGGGACTTCTCAGCCTGCATAACCAAGGCCAATTCCTCATAATCAACATCTCTCTCTCTCTCTCTCTCTCTCTCTCTCTCAATAATATGCATATACTCATGCATGCACATGTACACACACATACACTAAAGAATCTAATACTTTCTCCCAGAACCACCCACATAAGCCACCCCACCCCTATTTAGATATACTTGGTTTAGGTTCCATTTAGTTTTACCCCCTAAATACAACAGAGCATAATACCAGTCCCTTCTTGGGAGCCTAGATCATTCCTTACCCTACCTCAGCCCAACTGAGGCTAACCCGCTATCTTCTTTCATGGAGTGATCTCTATACTTACAAAGCTGGCTAGAGAGAAAGGTAAACAAGGCCCACAGGATGGAGAACTGCAAACACGTGTCCACATGTCCAAGTCAGTATAGAAGTTCTAAAGCTTCTCAGGGTCTCCTAGCCATGAGGATGCTGGTGTGGTTAGTACAATGCCTGGAGTATAGTAGGTGCTCAGGGAATCTCTATTAGATAGTTTATATAAAACAAACTACGAAACCTAAGATTTATGCTGATGATGGCACTAGCTAAGGTTTTGTCTTATTATTTATCATACTTCCTCTTAGTATAGTCAATCAAGTATACTCAAGAATGAACATGGGACCAGTTTGAACACCTGGATTTATCAAATTCAAGCAATATGTGCTGACTGGGCATGGTGGCTCACACCTGTAATCCGAGCATTCTGGGAGGCGAAGGCAGTGGATTGCTTGAGCTCAGGGGTTTGAGACCAGCCTGAGTAAGAGCAAGATATTTTCTCTATTGAAAATACAAAAACTAGCTAGCCACCATTCATAAAGATGGCAGCTCAAGCCCCAACTAGAAACCCCATATGCTGAAGACAAAGTTAAGTATACACATAAAGGCTCAAAAATACAACAAAACAAAACTAAACTAAACTAAACCAATGGATCTTAAATTAGATCCAGGTGAAGAAGGCAACTAGCAAGAAGTGTGGCCATGTATTCAGGGATGAGGCGATAGCAGATAGGTTAAACAAGTTTATTGCGTTGGTCTTTGAGAGTCTCACAGGAAGCTGACAGGGCAGTGGAAGGAGATCAGATAGTGGAAAATGAACAGGCTGTTCCAAGCCTGGCTGATTATGTAGATGCAGATACATTCCAGGCACCAGGACAAACGTAGGACGTTCAAACAAGAAGCTATTGCACAAAACGTTTAACCCATCCTTAGCAATAGCCGCTGATCTGGAAGGCTTTTCTTCCCACTGAGCCTCTTTGCTAAAGGTACAGGTTATGAGGTTAGCAGGGATTTGTTACATACCAACACACCGGAAACTATAGAGCGCATGCCTCAAAGTTAAATTAAAGAGAAATAGCCAGGGGGAAAAAAAAAAGTTAACAGTACTTAGCAAACTTAAGGAATTCATTCCTCCTAAAGATGTGAGCTAAAAAATGTATACATAGATTCCCAAAATGTTTAGATCAATTCAGAGATAACATATCCTAATGAGAGTTAGGTTTTCAGGAGCAATGACTTGGGGCTACTCAGGGTTAGTATCTTTGAGAGTAGCAATGGTGGGAGGCGATAAATAAACGTTCCCCCATGTTTCTTGGCACCTCTCTGTTGGGCCTCTTGTAATTCCTATCTGTCTGTGGTCCCTCTCTCTCTTTAGGCCTGTTCTAGCACCTTCCTTTGCAGTTTTGGCTTTTTGGTCTCAGGCATAATAAAAAGCCCAGTGGCCAGTCTCCATGCATCTGCCTGTGATGCGTCTTCACTGTTCTAGTCTTCTTTCTTTCTTTTTTGAGCAGGGCTGCTACAGATCCGAGAAACAGACACTACCTGCCCAGTGCAGGGGTGAGGGTGAGCCAAGTGTACCTGAAGGATCGACTGCTGCCAAAGCTGCTTCCCGTGTCCCTCTGTCCTAATAGGCCTGCCTGTCCCCAGAGAAACCCTAAGGAATTCTCCACCGTAGGATATGGGGGTCACCAAGGAAGGAAGCAACTTCTGCAAACAATGATCTATTTACAGATTGCCTTCTCCATCTGCCCCCCACCCCAGAAAAAACAAGTGAGGGCTCTGTGATCCCTGAAAAGGGAGATAATTTATAAAACACACCAAGGAGAGTATCATTTGGGGGTTGAACAGGATCTAAGAGAGACAAGGCTCTGGGCTTTGGAAGTGAGCATACAAAGACAACAATATAGAATGGGGAGCACGTGAATAAGGCTGTTCCTATTTTAAAATGAAAAAAGATATATGAAGGGAAGCCTTGTAATTTCCAGGTCATGCACCCTAGTGAATTCCAACACAAAGACCTCCTCAGTGTCAAAAGGCCATATTCAGAGAGCTACTTCCAAACATGAGGGAGGTGGCCCTGGACAAAAGTAAAGTGGTAACATAACCCCTGGAAGGGAAACCTGTTTTCAGTTACAACAGGCCCCAGCCCAGCCTTCCTCACAGGCTCTTCCTAAACAGGTACTTGGCAGTGGGATTAGCTGAGCTGGAGGGGAGACCCTGGGCTTCCTTGGCAAGGCCCATCAGGGCCTGTAGGGAAGCTGGGTACTTCTCCCTGCTGGCTATGACAAGGGAGAGCAGTGAGGGATTCACCATAGGAATCTCCCTGACAGCTCAGCTACCACGCAGGCATGACACAGTCAAAACATGCATGTGGCCAGCGGCCTCTTCCGTAGCCCAGCTCTGCCACTGTGCTGTCACACCAACATGGGGAAGCAGAGCCCAGCTCCTCAGACCATGTGACTGGTCCTGCAGGTCATCCCCTGCTGGAAGAAAACCACCAGGGCTTGCTTTGGCTGAGAGAGCCAGAGGCACTGGGCCTGGATCTGGGCTCCTTGTGCTGAGCAGATCAGTCCTGGGGAACCCTGGGCTACACCTGTCATGGGTTCTGGTCTCAAAACACAGTCACATGGTTCTCTCCACCACCTCCAGTTCCATCCACACAGGACAAGAACAGCCTGGATTAAGGAAGACACTTGCATGAAGGCATCGTCCTGATTTGTAAGTTGGGACAGAGCTTGGAGTTCTGTTGAGCTGAGTCCCCCAAGCACATAATGAACAAAGTTGAAGGGGTTTTAAAATCAAGGTATTCCTCACTGTGAAAATGGCTACAGTGATGGAAGGAGCTCCAAAACGATTTGTTCTTTTATATAGAGCAAAGTTAACTATCAATTGGTTAAATAATGCCAATTAGGTGGATACAAAGGGTAAGGACGTAGAATGCCTCCTCTAAGTAACATAGAGTTGCCCATGGTGCCACAAACACACCCACATCCTCATGGCTCCTCACCACCTCTCTAACTGCAACTAGGTTTATTTCCTCAACATGGCAGAGGAACTTGTTGGTAGTGGACATGGCAGCCATGGAGGCAGGAGGTCTCACACCTTCGATGGGAGGTCCCCCTCTGTAGGACCTCGGAGGCAGGAGGTCTCACACCTTCGATGGGAGGTCCCCCTCTGTAGGACCTCACTAGGCTGCTACTGATTCTGCTGCTACTCAGCTCCCTTGTCCCTCTGTCTTAATAGGCCTGCCTAACCCCATAGAAACCCTGATAAATTCTCCACCATAGGATATGGGGGTCACCAGGGAAGGAAGCAACTTCTGCAAACAATCTATTTACAGATTTCCTTCTCCATTTGACCCTCCAGAAAAAACAAGTGAGGGCTTTGTGATCCCTGGAATAGGAGATAATTTATAAAACATACCAAGGAGAGTACCATTTTGGGGTTGAACAGGATCTCAGCTGCTACTGATTCTGCTTATTTTATACATAACAGGGTCTAAAGCTAACTTCTGCCCATGTCAAATCAGAAAGGCCCAAACGAGACAGGTTTTATGCACTTGTTTGCCACTTGGCCTGGCTAAGAAAGGTCCAAGGATAGGGCCAGAGTTACTGCCACCTGGTGCTCCAGAAGACTCATTGGGCAGCCGCCTCTTAACTCAAGACCCTGGAAACAAACTGACCTGGCCCAGCCTGCGAGGACAGAGTCAGTCCTTTCTCTCCCTGCTTGAGTTGGTCCAGCAGGTAGGTAGTGACCACTTTGGAGATTTTGGAATGGCTGCCCTGTCAGCTTTGAAGGGTGCTGGCTGACGAGGTGATGAACACCTCCAGACCGCCTGTCTCTTGGGGCAGAGGGCACTGCTGCCGAGGACACAGTTCCTTGTTTCACTCCCCATTCAAATAACCATGGCATGTCAGCCCTGCTGGCCTCCTTGATTGTGCAGAAATAAATAAATGAATTATGTTGTTGGGGTTTGGGCTTCAGCACAAACACATGGTCTGCATTTATCCACACAGTGAGAGGTCCACCAGCCACTTGATATAAAAGAGCCAAATGATAATTCTTTTCTTTAGGCGCTCTGGTGCCATATGGAATGTATATAAATCATATTTTTGTTTTAACAGCGGAGGCTTTGTTGATAGATAAACATGTGGTTTATCTAAAAAAAGAGAGGATTGTGCTTTGAACAATCATTTAATGGCCGTGGATGTGCCAAATAAAAATAAAAACATAATTTTGAAAGAAGCTGGCCTCGTGCCCAAATCCGTAACAAGGAATTTCTCCTTAACCAAAGTGGTTAAAGCCTGTCGATCTGTTTTGAGTTTAAGCTGTGCTCTCTACTCAACCCCACGACAAATGGAATCCCGAGCTAATGCGCTCTAATAAGACGAGACGTTACCTTTATGAATGACCTCATGGAGAAGAGGTTGGCCAGCATGGTGGAGAGGCCTTGAGCCAGGCAGCTCTGGGCGATGAAGCCCAACTTCAGCTCTGCAAGGCAGATTGCATCATCGCCCTCTTTCCAGTTCCAGCTCGGGATGTTTAGCAGATGGGCCTGGAGAAACAAAAACAGGTATGAGACCTCGTGTTGTTAAGTATTCAATTGTTTAAAATCTCTTCTGGGAAATGCAACTATGCCCAATCACGCGGGGTCACCCAGACTCATCCTTTCTTTTTCTCACCAGGGTCCAATGTTCGGTCTTTAATTCAAGTCTTCTGTTCATCAGACTTCAGACTCTCTAGAACATCACTTCTGTACCTACCAAGTCCAAGTCCTCCCCTTGGGTTTGTGATTTAACCAAATAGAGTCCAGGGGGAATTTCCTCTTGTGATAGACACATGAGCCCATGATACTAGGATGTCTGGCTGGATTGTTCATAAATTAGCTCCTCAAACAATCTGTAGAACTGCCACATGCCTGTGTACTTTGTATTTCCTTTTAACCAGCCTTCCCAATACCCCAGATCAGGGACTCCCAAATTGAGAAGCCATCAGAATCACCTGTAGAGTTTCAAAAACGCAGATGGCTGGCCCCTCAACTTTCTGACTCAGTAGCTCTGGGCTGAGGCTGGATAATTTGCATTTGTAATATGTTGGAGGTGATACTGATGATGTGACCTGGGGCCTACACTTTCAGACCACTGCCCTAAATCATCGGGTATGTCACAGGGTAGACATTTACAGTCTCTTGCAGATGGACTGTTCCTATTCAGCAATTAAGACCCAGAGGCTCAATTATTTTAAGACACAGGAAGCAGAAAGTGGTGGGTTATACAATAAATGAAAGAATCGAAATCCAAAAAGTTCTCCAGTGTTGGAAAAATCAACAAAAGACCAAAGTGAAAAGATTTACAAGGCCTTACTGTCAAGTATAGCCTTTAGGTTTAAAGCAAATAAACTGTATAAATTTTGAAAATGAAAAGACTTAACTTGGCAGCAGACAGGAAAGGGAGGGGAAAAAAAACCAAAATACACAAAGCAAAATTTAAGTGTGTGGGTAAGTAAAACCTTAAATTTTAGTCCAGCCATGTGACACAGTACAGAGAAAGCCAATATTTGCTTGTTAGCAATGGTCTCCAGATCAAGGGAAACGAACATTTCATTCTGTCATGAACTGGTCAGGCCAGTTCCAAAGTCCTCGCTCCAGTTTTAAGTCAGATGTAAAGATGGAAAAGGATTGATTGAATAACTTCCAAAGAAAAATGACAAAGACAAGAAGAGGTGTGTGTCTGGAAAAGATCTTTTGAGGAGCAGTTAAGAAAGCCAGCAATGTTTGGCCTAAAAAAGGGTCACGTCCTCATGGAGACAGGCTGGTTGCAACTGACTACTTCAAATGCTGCTTCATCCAAGGTTGGATTTGTCCTGCATTGTTCCAGGAGCCAGAATTAGAATTGACTGGTTCATACCACAAAAAAGAAGTTTTTTTGGTTTGTTTTATGAAGGAACCTCCAAATAATGTAATTTGTGAACTAAGTGGAGAAGATTACCTTGAATAGTATGAGGTCTCTGTCCCTAAGACTCAGGAAGTACTTTCCCAAGTTGCTGTGGAAAGAATTCTTGCTTTGCATAGGAGGTTGAATCAGCGGGCTCTTCGAAGTCCTGCCAATGTCAAGATCCCAACGGCCTTAAAATTATTATTTCTCTACACACATCAGAAACACAAGGAGCATCAAGGGGACTTTCCTTCACTTTTGAACAATGTATGATTGTTGAATTAGAAGGATAGAAGATTCTGTGTGGAAACAGAACAAATCCAAGGGTTCCACCCTCTACTTTTAAAAATACCACTCTCATGAAATTCCTTCTTGCAAAATCTACTTCTGCGGCAATCCTGGGTCAGCAGTGGTTGCTTCTGGGAGAGATGACTGCATTCTCCCTGATGGCAGTGTGGTTGAAATTGTCCCATGGTGGGGAGAGGCCCATGGCAGATGATAATTTCCATTGAGCTGAGCAACAAAGGACTTTCCCCACATCGTATACTCAATTCCAACAACTAGCCTCCCCTTTATCCCATTTCTCTCCTCACCCTTCCCCAGGGCGAGGAGGCCACTTTCCCCCTTTCCTTCCCTGACATCATAGAAAATGCATCAGTTCAAGTGGAGAAATATTCATTTTGCTGTAACATCATCTGAGAAGAATATAGAGAAATGAAATCTAAGCAATAAACCAGTAAATCATAGGATGCTAATAGAGTTTTTTGGATCCACGCCATAGAGAGACACCTCATGACCCTCAGTGCACCTTCAGATAAACAAGCAAAACCTTTCCAAGAAAGTCCCTGAGGATCTAAAGCCCAGGTGTTTCATCCTTGAGTCCCTCATGTCCCTATGTGGTTTGAGTTCCTGAGGCATGTTTTACATGTTATCATACAAGAAAGTCAAGTTTGTTCCATGTCTTGGGTTTCCATCACCTCCTTTTGTAGCTGTGACATAAAATATGACACGAACTTCTGTGATTATTATGATGACAAACTCAGGGCCAGTTTTACATGGAGAGAAGGTAGGAAGCTTCCCTACTTCCCTCTATGCCTTAGAACATCATCCTCAGTAGATCATAGGGGACTGGAATTCTTTCTATTTTGAGCCTGGTATGCAAGTGTGGAATCAACTATCCTTTAGAATATGTTCATAGTGGCCTAACTTTACACAAACGTCCCAGGTCCTCTCCTAGAAGCATGTTTTAATGGGTGGAGCTCTCTGTGCATGTAGGATGGATGCAGACAAAGTGCCAAAGGAAAAAGAAAAAAAAATACTGAAACAAATATATGAAGAGGTAGGTGGAAGCTTCTTAGGAAACAGAGCAAAATGATAAAGCAGGGTAAAGAACATCCACTTGGAATTCTACAAGGAATGAGATGATAAACCGTGATGAACCAGCTTTTTGCTTGTGCTCTGGAAGACAGACATGAAATGATAGAACAGAATAGCCTGTGTCAAAGTCACGCTGTCTCTTGTGTCCTTTCTAATCTTACAGGGATCTGTAAGTGATTTTGCCTAACCCTGAAACCCAGAAAGACTGGCATGCATCTACATAAAAATGTGTTTCAAGTAATAATCATGGATCGGTTGATATCTTCCTCATTGTCCTGAATAATTACAGTGCAGAGGTTTGCCAAAGATGCTCAGGTTGCTATGATCACGTGATTACTGACCGGGGACTGTCTGGATCCTAGGCCAGTTGAGCTACTTTGAGTTTGACAAGAACCGCATAGCAGAAATCCTCCTTAATTTCTTGAAGATGCTGCATCAGCGCTCATTGGAAGGAGAATAAAAGGAACTGACATCCCTTTCTAAACATACAACATTAATTTTCCCATTCAATCTAAGCTCAGCCAAAAATCTAAACAACGGCTTAAAGTACTCCCACACCAAATGAAATTTCAAATCACAAATGAAAGAAGGAGCGCTCGCTGCCTCAGGAGCTGTCACCAGTCAGAGCCTTGCTAATAAAATTTACCACCACCTGCAGAGGCTGTTGTCAAAAACTACCCCAGCTTGACACCTGTGAGTTACTGAGATCCTCGCTCTATCTCTTTGGTGTCCTTGGGTTTTTCAGAGACAAACAGGAGAATGTGACCTTAGGTTCCCACCACCAAACCCACAGGCAGGAGAGCAGCACAGTCTACAGGGAAGCCACCTGCCGAGGGCTGGGCAGTCCTTGGCGGTGGGCAGTGGCTCTGAGCAGTGGGCCAGTCATGACAGCAGGCTCCACTCAATGATGGCCTCTGATGGACCTCCACACAGTAAAATGGGTCAGCACTTGCCAGCAATTAAGAAATAATGGCATGGTGCTGGTGCCTTTGGCAGAATGGGGCTTTCTCTGAGTCATCTGACTGCCTATTTCATGGAGAATATGGCCTCTAAGATGAGGCACACTCTCACTCATAACCCAGCAGGGAGTTATTCTGTGCAGACAGGACACCTGGCTCCAGGTACTAAGCAGCCTCTGGTTTCTAAGCATCATTAAGGAGATAACTGGTACCATATCAAACAGAGAAAGGTGCCACCTTCCCTCCCCCAAAGCTGTTTTCTTGGAAGTTTACTGACTGGCCTCGTGAAGGTGCATTGCCTCTGAATGAGAGGCTGGACTCTGCTTTACTGAGAAGGGGCGCAACATAGAATCTGGCATTTGTTTTGCTTCCAGTCAATGCCCCAGTGTAAGCTGTAACCCTAAGGAAATTGCTTTATGCTGGGTCTCTGGAGAGCCAACTATTTTCCCAAATTCAACTCTGCCAACTCTGGTCCCAAGTTTGAGAATGTGTTTGACATTACTTTTCACCCAGTGTGCATTATGCCCTTTCAAGTTCACCCAGTCTCACAGAAGTCCTATCTGGGGCACTCTCTACACCTTAACTGAAAAATCTCTGAGGACACCACACTCACACCCCTCTGGATGTCAGGCAGAATGCTAACCACACAGCAGGTGGTCGGTAAAGACTAACTGAAGAGAGACTACAGCACATCAAAATGGAATTCAGTGAAATTTAGATGAGGATGGGAACCTATCAATATTTCTGAACCAAAGGGTTCAAGAGATGCTTCCTGAATGAATGAATCAGGACGCGAGGGAATTTCCTTCCAGTGAGCCAGAGCAAACAAGCTATCTGGACTAAAGAAATGTGCCAGGGAGATCTTCAACCCCCACACCTCTCCCCTGGCCCTCTGCGCGCACACGTGTAGACACATGAGCGTGTGTGTGTGTGTGAGGCTGTGTGGTGAGGGGAGACACTGGAGCCCTGTGTTGTCTTCAGCCTGGAGCCGGCTCTCCCTCTCCCACCTTGTTGTGATACTGCAGCATCTGCGTGATGATTCTTATCTTCGGATGGTAGTTCTTTATGGAGATGACTCTGAAAAAGAAAAAAACCGAAGCTGAGGCGGGGTCTGCCTTACCCATGGAGTCTGGTGGAGAGAGTAATATGATTATCTCCAAATGGGGCACTCAGGAGGCCAAGGGTCAATGCCATCTAGAGGGGTGGCAGATGGGTTAAACTGTGTTTCCACTACCATATCTCCTGGTGGCAGGAGAAAGGAATCAGAACAGCGAGTCTGCATCCTGGGCATAAAAAATCTGGGTGTCCCCTGTGATGCCTAGGGGATAGGGTGTGTGCATGTGCGTTTGGGAGGGTGGAGGCCCTGGAGCAGGGCTCTCCTGCCTGTAGAGATATCTAGTTTGGGGAAAGCAAACTCAAATCCTGGGGCCTCCCACCTGAGCCTTGCCATTTTCAACACCCCGGGGACCAGCCGAGAAACAATCTGCTCTGAGTCCAATTCTCCAAGTTAACAACTTCAGACAACAATGACAAATCCAACAAGCAGCATGACAAATGGTTCTAATTGTGACACACACTTGGCCGCTCTCACAAAAATGATTTCTACGTGGGGCTCTAAGGATGAGCACAGGGTCTCAGCCCTCTGTAGCTAACAGAGTCTAAAGGATGATGACTAAGACGCTGATTAAAAATGAGTGCCAAGACATTGCAGGGGTCTGGAGCTGATGGAAAACTGCCCCCCCCCAACCCTCAGTCCATATTCAGTGTTGAGAACACCTAGTCTTCACCCTCCCCGCCCCCCACACGTCCTCTCCAAGTCACTGACGGTGCTAAAGGGAGGGGCAGGGCACAGATGGATGGAAACACCTGGGTTCCAGCCGCAGCTATTGTACTAATGAACTGGGTGACCTTCAGGAAATCCCTGGGCTTTCTGTTCCTGGTTCCTCATCTGGACACTGGGGGCAACAGTACCTGCTTTATTGACTTCACAGGCTTGGTATGAGCACCAAATGGGAGGCCAGATGTGAAAATGCTTTGAAATCATTAAAAGCTCTCTCCATGTGTAAGTTATGGTTTTTGTCATTACAGACTCTGTCAGAGGTGACATTGTGCATTTCCTTCTGTGACAAGGAAAGCTAAAGAATGGAATTCCACAGAAAGGCCCACCTCCTAAGTCGAATCAGAAATGCACTGCCCGGTTTACCCTACCCCCATCAACTAGCCCGCTAAGCAGAGCTCCCCAGGTCACCCCTTTTTGGACAAAGAAGAGAAGATGGCCAGGGAGCAGCTTTTGCTGCAAAGCGGCAACTTGAGAGTTTAGGAAATGGATCATGCTAAAGCCTCTCCAGCACAAATTCACCCTGGGTTTTCCCACTTGAAGGATTCCATTTTATTTTTGAAAAAGTATTATGCTGGCCCATACTTATAACTCAGGGCCTGTGAGCCTCCTGTCTCAGCCCAGCCTTGAAGTTCACAGCCTCAGCCGGTTTTCTGCATTAGCTCATTCCAAACGGATCTTTGACATTTTAATTTAAAAAGGGGGTGACTGGTCTCATTAAGGAGGAAGGAGGATTATACAAATAAGAGAAAAACACAGCCCTTGTTTAACCCTGAACCTCCAGTTTCCTTTCACTGCCTGGGCCTCAGGTCTGGCTCACCTTAATGAAATTTACGATACTACCTTTGACCGGTACCAACGTGACCATCACCCTGATACCTACATACCCTCATATTAACCCCTATCACAGCCAACCTTTGATTAAAATTTTGCAATTAAGAGAAATGCCCATTTCAAAGCGATTACTCATGTCATTCACGTTGGGGGGGCGGGGGCAATGAAACACCACGCAAGCCCCAAACTTCTCTGTGGGGTAGAAACATGAAGCTCATCTTTTGGGTCTGCATTTAGAATTTTTCAAAAAACTGCTTGCTTCCTTAAGGGCTACACTTTTATCATTTCAAATGACAGAAAAATATGTCAAGGGATGAAAACCCTACTTACTTCAAAGAAAGGGACAAGTGATACATCCTAACGTGAGGCTCAAGCAGTCACTGTCCAGCTTAACGCGTTAGGGAATGGGACCAGGTGCGAAGCCAGTCTCCACCCCACCCTCTCTCTGTGGCCTGGCAAGCCCAGGGCTTACAAGAGTTCATGCATCAACTTCCTCAAAATGACTGCACCAAGCCTGCTGCCAAAGAAAAGTGAGCGGAAAGAGATGATGGTGCCAGATGTTGCCTGCCAGACCAGATGCTTTGCAGAAGAGAGGAATTCCCCCACCTCACTGATGGGAGAGCTCATGACACTTGGGGCCACTAATGAAAGGGAGTTGCAAGCACCGTCATGCCACAGAGGCAACTTTCCCGACCCTCCCAGCTCAGGTGAATTCCCAGGACACAGTACACAGAGCTGCAGGGAGGGGAAATCTTCCTAGGGCCTGGGGACGCCTGTTCACAATTAGGCCAGAGTTCCTGGGAATGCAGTGGGACTGAAATGTTCCCTCTCAGTTCATCTCTTCTCCAGAAGGTTCTCTTTATTATTTCCTCGCAGCCCTCATAACTATTCTGCAATTTCTGCCAGAGAAGAAGAGACAAATTCCAAAAGGCCTTTAACTACCTGGAGTGAAATGTCTTGACCTTTTGGTCATTTCATAGCTGCACAGTGTAACTATGGATCTGGGCAAAGACTAAAACCTGAGCAAATTTTCTTCTGAAATGAGAAGAGAACAAGGTGTTGGGGTGGGGGCTGAGATTAGCAGTAGACGGGCCTCACGCTTCTGGGCCGTGTTTCTCTGAGTGTCTTCCCCACTAGAAAACGTTCTATAAAAACACATTGCGGGGGGAGAGTTTGTGGTAAAACAGGGTTGAGAAAACCTCAGTGGTACACTCTCTCAGAGACATGAATGAGGATTAAAGCACTGCCAAGACTTGCAGTGAGGAACACTATGTAATTTGGGGAAACTGGGTGAAGCAAGCTCATTGGTCCTTCACTTCCACTCTGGGGTGACACTACTCAGCATGCTATAGATGCTCATGAAATGCCCTAGCAAGAGATTTCTCAATCTTGGCACTACTAACATTTGGGCCCAGATAATTCACTGTTGGGTTGGCCTGGCCTGTGCACTGCAGGATGGGTACCAGCATCCCTGGCTCTACCCACAAGATGCCAGCAACACCATTTCCCCTTGTTACGATAACCAAAACTATCTTCAGACACTGCAAAATAGCCCTTTGGCCCCCCAGTTGAGCTCTCTCAGGTCACTTCCCCCTTAGGGAACACAGAAACTTAACTCAGGCCTGAGCCCACCTGAATCTATCTTTCCTCTTCTAGTTGTGTCTCACGAAATCTCAAACCCATGGCCACCCATGAGTAGACGTTGAGTTTCACAGGTGAGTTTCTCCGTGAGTTTCCTGTTGGCAGCATCCTGTGCGTCACTGCCCTCTTCACCTGTTGCAGACTCAGCTCCCCAGGGATATCAGGGCACAGAAGGCAAAGAAGGGCTCACAGAGGTAGTCTCTGAAGACAACCCCAAAGGGCAACCAGCTGGCCATGGGTGCCAAGCCCTGGGCCTTCCCCAGACCCCCGAGTTACCTCATGATGTTGGAGGCATCTTCAGCATCCGGGTCAGCGCAGTACTTGTTGGCAAGGATTAGGCACGCGTCTGCTGACTCTATCTAAGACACCAAAAGAAAAAAATCACAGAACACAAACATATAAATAGCCACGCTCGACTGCAGTCCCTCTCTGTTGACAGCTTTTGGGGAACCTCTTTGCAAGGGAAGGAAGAAGTAAAAACACAATCTTGAGAGATTATAGTTTTTGTCAAAATTGTAGGTTGTAAGTTCTTGTTATGGTATAAACACTTCATCTTGTTGTTGTTGGAGGGTACAACATGTACCTTGGTAATTACACTTCGCATTTGGCACAGTTGCCTTAAAGCAGGAGTTCCAGATTTCTTCAAATAACAATTAATTAAGCCTTTTAGTCCCCTCCCCATCTCCTTTCACAACCATCTGCCCCATCCTCCTAATTCCTCTAGTCAGGAAATGAAGGCAGGTGGGCTAAACACCTTCTCCTGGGTTAACAAGTTCACTGAAATTTAGGCCCCAAAGTCTTTCATTTATTTTTCCTTTTGACACAGAGTCTCAAGCTATTGCCCTGGGTAGAGTGCTGTGGCATCGGAAGTCACAGCAACCTCAAACTCTTGGGCTTAAGTGATTCTCTTGCCTCAGCCTCCCAAGTAGCTGGGACTACAGGCACCTGCGACAATGCTCACCTTTTTCTTATTTGTTTCTTTGCAGTTGTTATTGTTATTTTAGCTGGCCCATGTCAGATTGAACACGCCAGCCTCCGTGTTTATGGCCGGCGCCCTACCCACTGAGCACAGGTGCCACCCCAAAGTCCTTCATTAAACCTTTTTTCATCTCCATTATCTGTAGATCAGAGCCCTAAATCAGATAACAGCTCCACATTGTTTAGCCTTCAATTAGTATTCAGACGTTCAAAAGACAACAAATCCATGTGTATGAAATGACGTGCTGCAGACGAACTCAAAATACAACCGACTGACTTACCGAAACACCAGCCTCAAGGGGCTTATTCCTTAGAGAGGACTGTGAGTTTGATGTGCTAATAATTGCTTGCATTTAAATTAGGTCCACGAACAGTAACTATTTTCTCTACATTCTCATAAGATTTCACATTAGCCATAACTTGGGTCATGTCTGGAGAATATTAAGATTAACTGTGCTATGTAAGCATAAGAATTCTCAATGCTGGCTCAGGTCTGCAATCTGTCCTACTTGGTGTGCTGGACGTAATGGGCCATTTCTGCATTTGGAGGGAGGGCATGATTTCCTCCATACCGTGCCCCCCACTGCTTCCAGATTTCTTTAATAATGCAAAGAATTTACCTAAATCCTTTTGGATTATTCATATGGGTCAACTATCTTATGTGTAGAATTACGTGGTGACCACAGTTAGCGTTTGAACCTCAGTGGGTTCACAATATTAACGTACACCCACTGGCCTGCAAATATTGAACATGCTTACGAAATCTATATCAAGTGAGTAAAGTAGCAGACGCTATGTGGCTGTGTCCCTTTGCCTGGGAAGCCTCAGGTGTGCTTTACGAGAACACTCTAATGCAGCAGGTTCTTGAAAGAAAGATGAACCCAGTACCAAGTGATATCAGATACCCATATGTTTAATTTTGCACCCCGAGTCTTTGGTGGGGGAGAAAAAGAAGCACAAAATGTTTTATGGTTTAGTACAATTTTATTTTATACTTTATATGAATGTTTCTTTTTTTTCAGATGTAAATAATACATGTAGATGTTGGAGCTCAAGTATTTAAGATGGGAATTATTTGATTATGATGTTCTGTGTATAAGAGGGTTTGGACAATACAACTGGTCTACTTTCTTTAGCAGCAAGTAGTATTGAGAGGACCAGCCAAATAAGTTGCGTGTTTCGACCCATCCAAGTATGGTGTGCTTACAAGTGGTCTAGCTTGTGCCAGCAGAATGAGGTCCTAAGGCTGGTAGAAGAGTAATGTCAAGGTTAAGAGATGACCTTTGGCCATCCTAGGAGGCATCTCCCCTCACCACAGAGTTAGAACCCCTCTTCCCAAGAGGGAGTAAAAGCAGACGTCACCTCTTCCTCCTTACCTTGACTCTCGCAAGATCATGCGGATTGAGGACTGAACCCTGATAGAATTCCACCTGAGTAAAATGCCGCTTGAACAGAGCTTCAAGCTCCAGGTTAGGGGAAATGCTGCAGAGAGAGAGAACAGACAGCCGTTACCATCATGGACTCGGGACTTCTACCTCCGTGGGTTCCCTCCTGTCGTTTCCACAGGGAGCCCTAGGGAAAGGCTCCTGTCAAAGCAGCCCCTCTCACATAAGAGAAGTAAGCCCCGGGCCCAGCTGAAACCAAAACCTATATCAAGGTGAAATGTTCGTGGCCTTGACAAAGCTGAGGCCTAAGGGGCCATATGTCTTGACCTTCATCAAGAATGGAATTCCTGCTTTATGGATAGAGCAGCTGGGCAAGGACATGAGTGTAATGGTTTAAGTTTACATGTCACCGTGCCTATGCTATGGGGTACCCAAAGAAAACATGATTCCTGGGTGTGTTCTGGAGTATGTTTCTGGGTGTGATTAGCATTTAAATCAGAGAATTCAGTAGAGTGCCCTCATCACCCCAGGTGGGTGTCATCCAGTCCTCTGAGGCCCTGACTAGACAGAAACATGGAGGAGGAGGGATTAGCGTCCCCTTTGCTTTGCACCTGCCTGCTTGAGCAGGGCTATGTCATTGCATTTTCCTGTCCTTGGACTGGGATTTACACCACTGATTCTCTTGTTTCTTGGTCTTCGGATTCAGACTTAATTACACCACCACCTGATTTCCTGGGTCTCTAGCTTACAGAGGGCAGATTGTGGGACTTTTCAGCCTCCATAAGCAAGGGAGCCAATTCCTTATAAAAATCTATGTATAAAAAGAAAATATACATAGATGAGCATATAGAAGTAGATATAGAGGTCTATATATCTCTATCTATAACTATATTAAATATGTAGATTACATACATCTCTACCTTGCTCTATCTCCTATTGATCTGCTTCTTTGGAGAACCCTGATAAATAATGCTTGTCATTCTCTTAGAACACAATCAGAGATTCGCCAGAGTTTCCCCTGGCAGCACCATCCTGCTTTTTGCTCCATCAAGAGACTTCTCCTGCTTCTCTGCCTCCTGGATTTCTCATCCCTCAGGCCTGGATGAAAAAATGTCACCTCTGAGCAGCCACGGACATAATTTACTCTCAGGACTGTTCTCAATTTACATACATGAACACTATGCACCACACATCTCCCTGCTGAGCTGTACAGACACTTCTCCAACTTGATACAAAGATGAAAAAATTGATTATTTGTTAATTAATTTTGCAGAGAGGAAAAATATACGAAGCTCTGTGCTAGGCACTGGGCAACAATATTTGGTTAGAATCTACTATACGCCAGGGTCAACACTTGCATAAATTTATTAGGTCCTTAGTAATAATAAGAATAGTTACTGTTTTTGCACATTTACAATATGGTAGATAGTCTTCTCAGAGATTGACAAGCATTAACTCATTTAAAACTCAAAACATGTCACTAACCCAAAGCTTTGAGTGGTTAATTAACTAGGCCGATTTCTACAAGCCTGACATTGATAGATGCTAGGGATTCAAAGATGAATCCTAGCAATTGAAGCCTTAGCAGCCAGCTTGGTTATTCAAACTAACACAGTGGTAAGAGAAGAGTGGGACTCCACCACGCTTTCTGATCTGTCATAAGTCCCAGCCTCTGTTGGAAGCCTGCCCTGGTAATGCCAGTAGCCTGGCCTCTTGCTGATAGAGACGCCCCACGTGGTTCACTTTATAATACAGGGTCCACATTGTTCTAATGGTTGCATGAGTGCTCATCTTAAAATGCCCCAGTGATACGCGGGCAAAACCTGCACACTTAAACTTTTCCAAAATGCTCAGCAGAAGACTACCCACAGCTGGTACTCAGCAACTAAGCCCTGAATCGGGCCTGTCGGCACCTGCTCCTGTGCCACCACAGCCTCCTCTGTCTTCTGAGAGTCTGGAAAAGTCAGTGCAGAAAAGAAAAATGCTAGCACCAATGGAGTGGCAAGTTGGAAGTTTAGTGTTTGGTGACCAAACACTAGAGGAAAGGGGTGCCCAGAATGTGCAGTTTGTAGGGAAGAGTCCACCCCCTTGGGTGGACTCAGAGCAGGATGGAGCCCTGGGTGGCCGACACCACTCTGAGCTGACACTACCCTGAGAGCTCTGCCCTGACTATGGCAACACGGGGCCAGGATAGCCCTGTCTCTATAAAAGATAAGAACAATGATAGTATCCATGTCAACACGGCACAGCCTCCTAATTCTTTCCCTCCTGTGGTACCCCACCTTTTACCTAAAAGGTAGGATTAGGCAAAGCTTAAAACCTCGACAACATCAGGTGAAAGGGAAATCCCTCACTTTCCTCACCTGTAACACACATAGTACCACCCACCTGCAAAACTGATCATGCAGCCTAATAGAGCTCATCTTTCACACTCTTGCTTATTGAGCTCTTACTGCAAAGCTGACTGTGCTCTGCACACTCTACATGGATACTTCATTTCATTCTCATAACAGCCCAACAAGGTGGAAATCATTATGCTCTCCCCAATCTATGGATGTGGAAACTGAGGCACATGGAGGTTGAGTAACTTGCTCAGCCAGTAATTGGTTGAGTCTGGATTCAGATTGAGGAGTCCAAGTCCACAGTGGATTTTTATTCTTAAGGAGAGACAATGCTCAGTGGCCGGCCGAGGGCCCCACACTGGAGGCTCCTAGGAACAGCAGCCATCCTCACCACTACCCACCCCTTGCTCTAATGCTGGTGTCTTGCTTGGTCTCTGTCTCTTTCCTGCATGCCTAATGTATCCACAGCACACAGCCAGTCATCGTACACCAGACACTGTGGACACTCCAGACACACCAGATTGATACAGGGACAGTAATGATGTGTTGGACAAATAAAAATCTCCACTGTGATTTCTTCCAGAGAGAAACTCCAATGTGGTGCCAGAATTTCCCCTACAGAGACAAGTGCTGCTCTCAGGACTGAACCAGTACATGGCTACCCATTGGTTCAGTAATGTCCTCTCCAGTGAGGCCAGCAGGGATCGTTGTGGCTCATTCAACTCTGCCCTGATCCCTGTGCCACCCCCCTCAGTACCTCTCTGAGAGTCAGGGAGTTCTCCAGTGGGGGGTGTGGGTGGGTGGAGGGTCTGGCAACAGCAGGAGCCTCTTACTTGTGAAGAAAAACAATCTCCACGTTGACATCGTCCCGGTCTTTGTGCAGGAAGTCCTTCAGGAAGTTGGAAACGCTCTCCAGAGTGATGTGTCCACAGACCACAATGTGCCTGAACAGGAAAGGCCAGTTAGATCAGGCCAGGCCCAGAGACAGACCCCGCATCCCACCCTGTGGCAAGACAGAGGAAGCGTGGCAGCCGCGGGGAAGCAGTTCTCTCCTCCCTCCACCTCTTCAAAGCCCAGCTACCATCCCTGGAGCCCTGGGAGGCAAAGCAGCGGTGCTAGCAGGTGCTCGGAGACTCCTAGACAGAAAAGGCATATGGCTTCTCACCTGATGCTGCACAAAATCTTATTAAAAGCCCGACGGTTTGGCCAAGTGGTTTTATGCATTTAACAATAAGTGACATTATGCTTGCGCTTAAATGCTGCATTATCAAGTCCCTTGCAGATTCATATCTCTCCCTTTCTGCCCACAAAGTGTCCTCCCGGGAGATTTAGTATATGAGTCTTGGTTTATGACATAGAGCTTATCAGGTAATGAGATAACAAATCTTGCTGAAACGATGATTTTGTGTGTAAGAAAGCGGACTTTTATCAGGGTGGCTAATGTGCGGCCTGACACGTTATAGGCTCTGCTGGCCATAAGCAGTAAAAAGGAGATTTTGCATTTTTCCACCATAATTCCTCCGACAATGGGGGCATGTAACACTTTACAGTAAGTGAGCATTACTCAGGGCTAAATGGGGACGGGATGCCTGTGGAAGGGAAGAACATGCCAGCTGGCTGTGCATCCCCACAGGGTGGCTTCCTTAGGGCACCTGGGATTGCTAGGAGAGTCCCCACGGATAGGGGGAAGCCAGGAAGGGAGGAGGCTGGAGTTGTTCTCCAACAGCTTTGGAGTCTAGGATTAATCTGACTTTCATACCAGGCTCTCCCGTGGGCAATCAGGAGAAAACACTTTTGACACAAGACCAAAGGCTGGGACTGACTGTGGAAATAAAACCACTGGCTTCCAGTGCACAGAGCAAGGGGACCCACTGCTATCCCAGTTTCCCTCAGGCTGAGAGGGACAGAAGCTGAATCTCTAGCTGTGCTTTGAGATTTGGGCAGGTGATGAACATGTAGTGTGGTTATTTCCCAGGTAAAATGTAGAATGGCCAGGTCCCTTGCACTTCATAATTGCCCCGTGCACATTCCAATAAGGCAGGAAGCTCATTGGCTGGAGGCAGCCCGTAATGGGAGGCAATGATGATGGCTTATGCAATGTTCCATTAGATGCCATTACAAGAGCCTGCCCTTACGTCGTAATTTGGTGCTTCACTAAGTATGTGAGAATAATGCAGTAAACTCATTGGCAAAAGGATAATGATGCAGAACAAAGAGTAAATCAATAATATGCATGATGCAGTTAATAATATCCCCATTATGGACTGTTATTGTTACGGTGGTGCACTTAGCAATCAGGCAAGCAGAGACGATTGAGCGGAGGGAAGAGTGCCAATGGGCCACTCAGAAGCCACGTCTTAGCATGATCAGTCTGCTCTCCAGCCAGAACCTGCTGAGCTGCGAGAAGTCCCTTGGCCACCCATCCGAATTCTATGTCCAAAGTCCACATGAGTTACCCCTTCTTTACTCTACGGGTATGGAAGACACAGTATGTTGTAATACACAATATAAGCTGGACACCTGGATTACATACACGTTTATCACATCATATCTTAAAATGTTTCTTGTGGCACATGTGTCTTTATAGAAACAAAACACTGCAGATGAACTTGTATGTTCTGAATAAGATTTCTGATGTCAGATTTTCCCAGTGTGTACAAAGAGACAGAGAGTGGGATTGCCCTGCTGATCTGAACTCCCTACAATTGAAATTGGCGCTGCGTGATACCTTCCTAATGCCGTCAGCCCACGGACTTCGGAGACATTGAGCGAGGCCAACACGAATCCAAGGTTTAGGTATCCCCAACAGGATAGATATGTGGGTGGGGCTGTTTCTATCACTTGGATGTACGCCAGATAGGATTCCCTGCTCTGCGACCAAGGATATGCATCACCCATTCAATAGTCTTTCCTATGAGGAAGGTGAAGGGTTAACATCACCCAGCCAGCCTCCTGTGCCAGGGATTGTAAAGTTCAAAGTTCTACACCAGTGCAAGCCTGGTTATTATTCAAAGCTGGCCTTAAATCAATGAGAGGTGTAGGGAAATGGCTGAACATTCATCCTTCCTCTCTGGGACGCAAAGACCTGAATGAGCATCTGCCAGCACCCCGTCGTCTTCCTCTTCTGAAACCATTCATCCCCAGGAAAGATGTGTGAGAAAGTGGAGGGAGAGGGAGATGCGTCCCCCTCTCATCCTTGAATCAAAGCCTCGGCCAGCTGATTTATTCAGCCTTAGAAAAAGTCAGGGTTCTCTTACTTGAAAATGTGCTGGGTACATATGAAATATATTCCAATGCAATCAATATTATCCCTTAAGCCTTAATTAACTTTCACTTCTCCTACGAAGTAGACAAATGCTGACAAGAGAGAGGAGAAAAAAAGGATTGACTTTTTCCATTTGGTGTTAGCTGTCCAATACCATTCTAGACAATTGAAAATATATATCTTTTAGCTACAGCATGATTTCTGGAGTGGAGAGCAGTCTTTATCAAAAGGGAAGGAAAAAAGTCTTCCTTCAACATAATTGGTATTTTTGCTCAGAAAAAGCGAGATTGATTGAAAGCAGATTGCCTTTTTGCCCAAGGAGAATTATTAGGTACATTATCATGGCAACCTTGGAGAACCCATATTGTTCCAATCTGTCCTCTATCTGATTTGAAGATTTATGGCCTCCCCCTTTTGTGCCAATAATCATTTTCCTCCATTTTGTTTGCCATACAGTGAAAGTTATCAAGGAGCCCGCATATTGAAAATGTTTGAATGCAGTTAGAATTGATGGATCAGGGGAACCTGCCTCTCTCACTCAGCGCTGGCGATAGACGATATGCTCCTGCCAGCCGGTGTCCAAGGCGGGCCCTGCTGGACCATGACGGATGAACAATGAATGGGCAAAATTTATTTATTTTCCAGAAATATTTTCTGGACTTTAAAAAATTCTAGGAGTTTAGATAAGAGAGAAGGGAGAAGCAGAATTTATTGCATCCTCAGTTATTGGAAATACAATTGAAAATGTTCCAGGGTTGAGAGCAGGGTGTGCCTTTCTTGGAAGCAGAGTGATGGGTACTCACACAGCACGATTTGAAGAATGCCAAAAAGATCCCCACCCAAAATTATCTCTGCTGGGTTCTGTTCCATGATGCATAGACCACCTACCCATTAACCATGTGAGAGTCACACTCTGATAGCTTTGTGTTAACTCAGCCCAGACACTAAAGAACTAAAAACTTGTAGTCTCAGACAAGGCACCAACTTTGCAGTCTATAACTTAGAAGCCAGCACCTTTGTGGGTCCAGAGCTAGTACCTGATTCATGAGGTTATTCTGAGACTTTATCTAAAGATATAATACATGTCAGGGCCTAGTAATCTGGCTTGCTGTAAGCATTATAAAATAGTAGAATTCATGTGACATCTGCAAATCAGTATGTAGCAAATGTACAATGTATGCTGTGGCCTGTATAATCTCACCTAATCCTCGAACAACCCTCTCTTCTATCTGCATCTTTTCAGATAACCTCTCTAAATTTAGATTTTGTTAAAACACACGCCTGGCATCCCAGAGCAAGTAAAGGATGTGATCCAGGTCTCCCTCTCAACTTCTTACTAAGATGAAGGTGGTGGTGGGGAAGCATATACAGGCCTGGGTAGTTCAGCTTCTGCTCTTTTGAGACAAGCCAAGACGCACCCACAAAGATGTCCTCCTGGATACACAGTGGAGGGGGTGAGCGTGGGGTCCTTAGTGGGGCAGGAGAGGAGACAAGCCAAGATGCACCCACAGAGATATCCTCCTGGATACACAGTGGAGGGGGTGAGCAAGGGGTCCTTAGTGGGGCAGGAGAGAGGCTCAGTCTGGACACTGGGGTGGATTAGGCATCGCAGCGTTGCAATATCACTAGAAGCTGGCTGCAAAGATTTCTTAAAAAGCCTAAATGATCGGCAGAGATCATGAGTACCACAGGTCAGGAACTCTCAGCCAAACTTGTAACTTAAGGCACATGATTTGGAAAGCCAAGGGGGCTGCAAAATGATGCAAATGTCCACTTTAGACATTATATGCTGCCTCTTGCTCAGGATTTCCCCAGCCCAGGGATCTAGAGGAAAAGAAGGATCCAAATGATTCACTTACAATGGAGAATGTGTGGGAAAGGTGAGCTATAGAAGCAGCTGAACCTGTTCCCATCTGGGTCTGAATGTTTTTAGACCAGTGGCAATCTGCAGGCTGCCAATTTCCAGAGGGTCTGACCCCTCTGTTTGTGAAGATGGCCAATGAACCCCAATCAATAACCATTTCTGATCTGATGTATTTTTTTGTCTTTAAAGCCTTGTTTAGTTCCATACACAAACATTTCTTGAGCAAAGGTAACGTACACTAAACATGAATTAACGGTAAAGACTTAGATTAAAAGATCCATCTCAGATGCACAAGGAAGCAACTTAGGTGCCA
Source organism: Galagoides demidoff (assembly GCA_963574575.1). Lineage (NCBI taxonomy): Eukaryota > Metazoa > Chordata > Mammalia > Primates > Galagidae > Galagoides > Galagoides demidoff. Next base: position 23,992 of record CAUYQV010046812.1, read on the forward strand.
AAATAGTAGCAGGTGGCATTTTCTGGAAAGGAATTATCCATCCCGTGGAAGCAAGCAGTGCCTGGGGCTGGGCTGGGGCTCCATAAACATGGATGGGGGGAGAAGAAGGAATGGGCCATATTGGTAGGTCATGGCATCAGGTAGTTGAGTATGATTTAACAGTAATAATAATAACAATAATAATAATGCATGAGTGCTGTGAACTCTATTGAGGGTCACTGGAAAATTGCCAATTGCTTATTTCATGGGCAGATCTTCACTAATTAGACGTTGGTGTGCTTCTCCCATCATTAGCCATCTTTAGAATGAAATATCACACATTCTCCTTCCTCACTCTCCTCACTTCTTGATAATGGGCCAGGAAAGTCAGAATGCCCAGGTTGAGTCAGAACTTCCATTTCTATCAGTGCCACTTGGAATGGACAACTCACAAGACACAATTTATGGTAGGCAGCATAAGAGAAGAACAGGAGGGGCAGCCACTGGACAGAGCTGTTGTGGCAATTGAGGCATGGCTGAGAGCTACTAAGGATGAGTTTAGTTGAATGAGGATGAAAACCACATACTTCTTCACAGACTCAGATAATGGTTCTTACAGCTTTTGAAAACAGGAACCGCGACAGCGGGACAGTGATGGGCCCCTCTCACGTGCTTGCATTTATCTTAGCATCCCAAGGACCCTTGGCAAATGTTTCCTCTAGCACCTGCCTTTGCTGGATGTGCAATTGAGGTCCCCAGGTTCAGTGCAAGGTGAGCGCCAGACGAAGGACACCCTCTAGAGAGAAGAAGAGGCTGGAGCCAGAGAGAGACTGGGCATGAGCCCAGTCTCCTCTCAAATGAAGAGTCCCAGGCAGACTGGCCTGTACGCACCAGACACTGAGGCTGCTGTTCTCTGCTCCCACCCTAGTTCACGCCACCATCATATCTTGTCTAGACGTCTGCAATAGCTTTCTAATTGATTTCTCTGTTTATTCCCCCACTGCCCCTAACACTACCTTCCCCTCCCCCCAAAAAAATCTGAAGAGCAAAGACTGAAGCAAATCTGACTGCAATCAGATTCCCCAAGGGCAGGGAGGTCTTAGATCTCTCTTTAGTAGAGCCTGGCTCTAGGAAGACAACGTAAAATGCAACAGCTCTGGGCTGTTTATTTTTAAAGATACTATATCCATTTTTACTGGAACAAGTATAAAGAACTTAAAAAACCCATAGCAATCCTGTCACAATAAATCATACAGAGTAAATTGAAAATCCTATACAGCTTTCCCTGAATACACTGTGCTCACTTTGTCAAAGAGGTAGATGAAATGTGGCATATATTGATCAAGATGTCTCTGTAAAACTATAATATTTATATCAAATACATATGCTAGACTCTCTTCTGTCTTTGTGCTGAGCCTTCTAATCATGCTTTCCTCATCCCACCTCCCCCCAAATGCAGCCCACCATAGGTAGCCCCGTGACAAGATGAGAATGAATTTTAAGAAATACTTGTCAAGGGGAACCGCATTTTATCATAAAGGAGGGAGAGTGGAAGTGGTTAGAGACCCGACAACCCAAACCACACAGTGGTCAGTAAAGTTTTCCCTCCTAGGCTGAACTTGAACCCATCGGTGTCTGCACTTCTCCTTCTCCGTGAACCTAGAAGCTGGATTTTACATTCCATCTCACTTACTTCTGTTTTTTGTTTTTGGGGGGTTTTTTGGCTGCTTTGTCCTCATTCAGTTTCCCCTGATTTGGGTCACGTTGCTCAGGGTCACTGTTTCTCAGCTTCTCCCACAAAGTTCATTATCCCACTGCCAAAAATGAAAAAGGCTGACCCCACTCCTACTTTCCCACTTCCTCTGTTACTGAGAGCCTCTCTCCAAGGGATGGAACTCCCTGTGGAGGAAGAGACTCCAGGCTGAGTTGGTCTTTCCCTTTAGCTCCACCCCAGAGCCTAGCTCAGGGCCCCTGACACTTGCAGGGCTTTCCAGAACTATTTGTCAACTGATGGACTGGTTGGCAAACTACGCTTTGCTTGGAAATCCTGGGCCATCGTAAGCTCAGAACAAATGTTAAACAGGTACCTACAAGCCTGTTAGACCACTGGCTGATCCTGCCGCCCTAAACCTACAACCATCTCACAGTTTGGGGTGGGGGAGCTGTACACACATGAAGAGAAGAATGAAAACAAAACAACAGACGGTATCAATCGTGCCCATGATCCCAAACTCTTTAACTCTTCCTGTTAAAGGAAATTTGAAAAATAAAAATTAAAGAAAAAAAAAAAAAAGAAGGTTCAGAGGTAAGATATTTCCTTGCCTTGGCTACATCCAGCACTTTGCTAATCACCATGGAAGGCAATGCTCTCCCTCCTAGTGAGGAAGTGAACAAAGTAATCAACTTATCCAGCTGTCAATAGAGCTATTCTGGAGGAGCCGGGCTGTTTTGCTGCTTCTCTAAATAGGACCAGAAGGCTGGGAAAATAGATCCCACTAGCGCAGCAAAGGCACCTCTGCAAAGGACAGCCTCAAGGTCAAAGGACAGACTACTGGTAGCCCCAGAAGAGACTATGGGGAGGTCCTACTCAGATCAGAACTTTTCACATGCAGGTGATGCATCTCACATACAGACAGTCAGGACCTCATCCAGCATAGACGGATCTCCACCTCCACCATCCCAAATATAATGAGACCACCATAGTCAGACCATATACATGGTCATAATTAGCCTATGGGTCAGAAATGACCACACATCTTTTGTAGCTTCTTGACTGAATGGAGTCTTGGTCTCACTCTTAAAAATAAATTCGGAGAATTTCAGCACAGGGGACATTGTTTGTCTCTGTCTGTCCATGTATATTCTCCCTTGTGTCAACAGTGTCTCATTGTCAATTTGGGGACTACCTCACCAATTACATAGAGTCTTAAGACCTTTAATCAATGTTCCCTGCCCTAGAGAGGACAGCCGGTGCTTTTAAATATTGAATGGAGCGACAGTGAGTTCACAGTGGGAGGTGATTCATCCTGATGGCAAAGCCCCATAAAAACTGTTCCTGAGTGTTTCTCCTTCCTGAATTTCAGAGCTGTGTCTCTGACTCTTTTTGGGGATCTTGCCCTTCAACTTTCTCATAGGTTCTATAAGGTACTCTAACCTTCCAAAAAAAAAAAAAAATCCTTTCTGCTTGAGTCAGCAAAAATCAGTTACTCCTACATAATTAAGCTTCCTTTTAGCTATCACTAGTTCCATGGATAGTTCTAATGGGTCAAGAGTCATAGGTAAGCTTCAGGAGTGCAAAAATCACATTCTCTTGCTTTATCCTTTTAACCACAGCACCTAGTATAGTCCCTGGCACATAAGGGGGTGGGGGCGGAGTTCAAATAATTGTTTGTTGAGCCAATATATTGGAATGGGAGCTTCCCTAACGCTGTTCTATATGTACTAGCCAGCATTTGCCTTTGGGGGTCAGTGACTAAGGTTGTACAATCTCTCACAGTCATGGGCAGGTATCTGTCTCTGTACTGCTCCATGCCCCTTGCTGAAAAAATTCAGGGAGGGGAGAGTAAGATTTCTCTTACTGACAATTGGCACCCATATACGGAACAGTGCCTGGGGTTCTAGGGGTGGCAGCAGGCCACTGGCGTGCCACACCAGTACAAAAGTTGAGGCTTGAACCCCAAGAGCAACAGAGTCAGATTTCTACAAGTTTCACTCAACATTAGCCTCTATCATATTTTAATAAAAAGAGGCACCAGACTTGGCCAGTTAAAAAGCTTCCTGGTTTATTTTTCTGATGATGACAGTGGCAGTGGGATGAACCCCAAATCTACTAGGAACCATTTTGCACAGCTCTGGAAAGACTTCTATCCGCGTAAATGACATGGCAGGAAAACAGAAAACTCAGGGCAATTTGGTCTCACATGGTGGCATCTGTTCCTTAGATTCTGAATCTACCCAGCAAGAATTTACTCACTCAAAGTAGATACTAAGCAGAAAGAATCCTCAGGGATTACAACTAGAAAAGGCATATTCAGAATTCTTTTCTTTTACATGAAAGACTATTTGAGAGCAGAAGTCTAGGCTTGGGGATGATTTGGGGGGGTGCAAGGTTCATCTCCCACCTACACTTCTATTCTTGTTTTCAGAACAATAGCGGGAACATTTTGATAAGTGCGTGCAAGGGGAGAGAGAGCAGAACAGTGCGGGTGGGGTGGGGGGAACGTGCCTTCATTCTATCTGTATTATCAGGAAATTGATTTAATATGCATCCAAGTCTCTTTAAATAGAACTGCAAGTTTGAAAGGGACTGAAGATACGGCTTAGAAGAATCCAAAGCAGATGCCAAGAAAGAAATGCCCATATCCCACTCCCACAAAGACCCCTCTCATTGGAAAGGAATACCTGGCATGTTTCATTAGATGATCCAGGATCTAATGACAAGTGCTTTTGGTATCTGCCCCTCCGTACCAAATTTCAGAAGTAGTCAAGGGGTCATTTTCCCCAAAGTATTAGGGCAATCTCAGGGTTTGTTTTTTTTTTTAACCCCTGTTCCCAAAAAGCTTAATGCTAATCAAAGCAGGATGCCTAATCAATCCAAGATGGTCTGTCAACTTGAATTATCTATTTATCTTCCTATTTACTGTATCTGTCTGTCTACAGTTCTTCATATCTTTGTGAAGATCAGTTATTGGGGCCTGTGTTTCCTTTTGACTGGAATGGCTACCAGATGATCCTTCCTGGTGATATGTTGATGATTTGCTAATTTATGGCTTTTAAAACCTAGGAATCTGAAGACATTGCTGGGAGTTCAGGCTGGGGAGTCACGAGGCCTGAATGGCTGCTTGAGGAGGGATCTAAGTCTGTGCAAAATGCAAAGCTTTGGTCCCATTTCACTCAGAGCAATGCCTGCGATAGAGAAATTGTAAATGACGTTTTATAGGAAACATCCCTCAGAAGAGCAGCCCACCCCTCACAGGCAGGGAGAAGTGAGAGTGAGTGTTGCCCAAGAAACACGTAAATAGGCAAGGAAAGGCCTGTGGATCAGGCCACGTCAGCACCACATGAATTAACCCTGAATCCTAGTCCCAACTGCTAGGGGCCGGGGCTTCTCCAAAAGAGAAGAAATGGAAATGGTATCATAGGAAGACACTCCTCCCTAGGAACTGGGAGGAGAGGCTTCAATGAGCTCTGAGTTTGAACTTCCCAACCCCTTACATGGCCAGATAATGTGACATGTAACTCAGCAGAGCTGTGTCATACTTGGAAATTTTTACAGATGTGGAGAAATACATCTGTCCCCAGTGCCTGGAGTGTAGCAAGCGCTCAATAAACACATGTGGAAGGGATGAACATGAAGGTGTGACTCATATTAATTCTCTTTAAGGTGTGTGGTGGGGGGGGGCTATGGAATGGTCTATTCCATGAATCTTTGTAAAGAGATAATTCGTGTTCTGGCACAGTAGATGGTTAAAAATTCCAAATCCTTTTGAAATTGGTCTAGAACCATGGTGGGCAAAACCTGAGTGTGGAAGAGAAAATGGAATGGAATTTCATGATGATACGAGACAGGCACAATGGCGGGAATAGAATGTGATCTCAAAAAGGAAAAGGGATCCGAGTGAGATGGGGAGCCTATTTCTAATAAGAAGAGAGACACGGAGTTAATAAGAACCCAGCGATAAAGAAGCAGGGAAGATACAGAAGATGCCCTGTCCTGATAAGTCACCGGGAACACAGCTCAGGCAAATTACAGCCTGAGAGAAAAATAAGTTTTTAAGACTTACTCTAGTGGAGACAGAACTGAAGCCCTATGGTTACAAGAGGGGTCACATAACCTGAATTTTAACACTGAGGGTTTTAGCTCCCTCTGGCTCACGGGTAATGCAAGCTGGGCTAAGTGGTCATTGAACAAGCTTTCACACCTCACCCTCCAAGGCATCACCTCCTTGGACCACTGTTTTGCTCTATTACAGAATCCTAGCCCTTTTTGTTGGTTTTTTGCAGCCTATATAAAATTTGAGATTGGTGTTTTCTTTAGTCATATTCTTGCTCGTTGCTTGCAGCCTCCTGGACTCTGTAATGGAAATAGGTTCCACGGGCAGCTCATTCACTGAACCCCGGGCAACACAAACCAGCATCATGCCTATGTACCTCGGAGAGCATCCGCTGACTGAATGAATGGAACCGCTGAGATACGGATGGATACTAAGGCAGGTAACTCGCTGTGCCTGGCTATTTTAAATTCTTAAAATTTTGTTCTACATTAAGGAATATTCAATCATTTGTTCTAAAGCATACAGTACTTTTTAAACTATGAGCCTTTACATGATTAAATAGCATATAGTAAAGCATTCTATTTTCATTTTTAAATGGAAAAGCATGATAAATTCTCCCCACCTTTGTGATTTTAAGGCTCCTTGCAAAAGAGGACACATCTAAGCCTGGAGGCTGACTGCCCTAACTCCCTCCAGTGAAATATCACCTCTTGAGGGTCACTATTCCAAGGGAAAGATATGAAGTAAACACAGAGTATACTTTGCAGAAGACCTTGCATCTGGGGGTTCCTTCTACTGTACCGTACCTCTCACCACCATAGATCCACTTTGAGCAGACCAACCAGCAGAGAAAGAGGGCAGGTGGCTACATGTGCAAGGGCGTAGAATGCTCTTCTTAAGATAGTCTGCAGGTGGGATCTGCCCACAAGGGAGTCCACCTTCATCAGATCACTACATTCTACCATGGCTGGGAACCCAAGAAATGAACTACCCAAAAGGATGGAGCTGGAAAGAGGATAAAGGTGTTGAAATCTAGAAAAAAAGGCAAAAATCTCTTTCTGGGTGTAATCCACCTGTCCATTCTTAAGAGCCCCTCATTTCTACAAGTATAAAGAGGTAGTTACATTTCTATTCTACCCACATGAGAAAAACAAAGGAAGAAATGGTTTTGTCTCCTCTCTACTTTCTTAGTGGGGCCAGGAGTCTTAGCGGTAGTGGGTGAGCAGGAGGATGAGACAGCCCTAAAGTGAAATTCACATCTTTCTTCTCCACTCCATCATGGGCACAGAGTTTTGACCTCAAGAGATGACCTGGAGAGGCATCGGGACACAGAGGAGCAGGCTGCCCAGGTTCAAACCCCAGCCCTACCTTTGACTCACTGGGTGGTGCCAGGCAAGTTACCTAACCTCTCTGTTTCTAACTTTCCTTACCTATTCCAAATAGAGATAATAAAACCTTCCTCAGGGGGTCACTGTGAAGATTAAGAAATACACAAGTATTCACAGGTGTCATTGCTGTCATGAGAGGCAGTGTGGGGTTTTGAGCTGTATTAATCCATGGGCTGATTTCTGGAAGTATGTGGCTCTACTTCTGCCCATATAAGGAGGCATCTGGAAGAAGCCACAGCATTGAAGTTTCACAGACAGCTTTGTTAAATCAAAGCAAGAGATGGGTGAGTCTGTGATTAATGATTTCCCAGACCAGAATGGGAACTTGACTTGTTCTGGGGACCTTTCCCCCCAGTCAATTACCTTCACTCTCCTCTCCCCCAGTGCCTACCCTTTGTCTTTTATTATTCATCCCTCTCTCTGGGTGTCCTCTCAGCATTTGGCTACCAGGAATCAGTAGAAAAAGCCAAACCCATCCCGCTGTCTCTGTCCCAAACACCTGGCCTGGTGCTGCCTCAGTTTCAGGTCACTGAAGCCCCATGATGGGAAACACAAGGTCTGGATGGCTCCCCAGCTGGGCTGCCTTCGACAAGGGGGTTACTGCGGACAGATTCCTCTCTGCGGCCGATTATTTTCCATGGCCCTTGGCCATGTGACCTCAGACCATGATCTTGTCAGTTCTCATAAACTAACCAGAAGTGGAATGAATCACACTCAGAGAGGAAACCTCTGGGGGAAACTGCGCAGGGCTGCTCAAGAAGGAGAGAGAGCTGGGCATCCCAAAGGCCATGGGAGCCTCACCACCCCCTGAGTCTTCCCGACCTCCCACCAGCTTTGACCTTACATGAAGGGAAGCAAGAGGCAGGGGCCTGGGGAGGCAGGCTGGGCTGCAGGAGGGCTATTTGGGGAGCTAAGATTCCAGGTCTCAGCCCAAGAGGCTAATTGTCCCCAGTGTCTCCAACTCAGAGAGATTGTCTGCTTTAACCTCTCCCCCAAAACGTGGTTGTTGACATGCAAATCCCTATTCTTAGGAGCTGTATACATCACAATGAGATTTATGAGAAAGCAAATAGACACACAAGTGCACGCACACCCACACCCACTGTGGGCTCTGGATACCCTGGGGGAGGTGACAGAAATGTTGGATAAGCCACTCTAGGCCCTGAGTATCAGGCTGGTGGTGAAGATGTTTGGAGAACGCTACACGAAGTATTTACATTACGCCAGACACATAGATTAAGACTGAAAATGACATGCTAAGGACATCTTCCTGTTCCCCAACATCCCACATTTGGGTGTTCCATCAACAGAACCTGGAGTTTCTCTGCTTATTTTTTTTTGTTTTTACTTTAAATAATCTGAATTTCAAAGTTGTGTGTCTCTGTCGCTTTAGCTCACCTTCAGTTCTCTGACAAGTTAATATATCATTAGGGAAGTTATTTCCGAATCAAACATGTACACATAAACAAATCCCTTAACTACGTACAAGCTTTAATTACTTTCTGGGCATTTATTTGATTCAATCCTGGGGGAAAGTGTGTATGTATGTGCGTCCGCGGGTACAGCACACATTACTTATGCAAACACAAAAGCTCAGAACATGGCATGCTATTTTAAGAGTCTGAACTCTATCTTTCAACAAAGTTTAGCTGCTTTCCTTTTGCAAATGCATTTAATTTTATCTGGAAACTTTTTGACATTAGAAATAGAACAACTGTAGTTTCTCATTATGTTTGCTGCCAGAATCCATGCTTGGTTGCTCAACTAAAGACCTTCTATTGCTAATTACTACCACATGCCCATATCCCAAGTGAAAGAAAACTTATTGATTCTGACAGCCCATTCTCTCAACACTGAATTCCAAATGAAAACTCAAATTTTGGCCAAACATAACATTTCATCAATCTTGTTCTACTGACTGGAAAAACAACATCAAACAAAGGGTGCTAATGGCCCTTTATTACCATTCCTTTCCCAAGCTTATATTTTCTGATGAAAGATCTAAGTGACCAAAGGGCTTCTTTAAACTACTCAGTAATTAGCTTTTGAACCAGGAAACAATGCGTAAAGTAAAATGAACAGGCCCGGTGCTGATGACAGGACGGACTCTGTGTCTGCCGGGTCGGGGACACTGGAGACCCAAGGAGAACATTAAAAGCAAAAATGCATTTTCATAAAGGGAGGGAAAGAAAGGGAGAGAGAGAGAAAGAGGGAGAGAAAAGCAGGCTAACTGCGGTGATAAAAGATTTCAGAGTCAGCGCAGAACCATAATGGTGCCTGTGATCTGCAGTCAGCGGCACCTGAAGGGTTGAGTGGAAGTGCTGGGGCAAAAGATGACCACATCAGGCTTGGGGGTGGTGACTGAGTGCCGGACGGAGGGCCTCAGCTGGGTCACCCATCACCAAAAGCTGCCAGCCACCAGCCCACCCACATTCGACTAGAAAAACTCTTTTGTGAAAAAATAAAAAATTACCTGGAATGAGAATCAAGGATATTTTAAACCTAGACTTCAGGGCAATTGACTTTATAGACTTCTTTGGGGGCAGTGATCAGGAAATGCTGGCAGAGACACAGGGACACCGGGGCTCTCATAAAGAGAGCCCTGGACCCTCAGAACGCCTTCTGCTTTACGGCGATCTGTCCACACCTTGGAGGCAAAATGAATCAAGATGCTGTTTGCCTCTTGGCATGGGATCAATGACCAATGGGAATCTCTGGACTTATTTGGCCTTTTGGATCCAACCAATGGCCCAGACATCAGAACAGCTTGGTTCAAACCTCATCCAGGGCTGTTAAGATAATAGGGACGAGAGGGCGTCCATTAGAGGGAAGACGGAGGGATGTGCGGACTCCACGAAAAGATGCCAACTGGCCTCCTCTCACCCACTGTCCTTTGTGCCTTTGAAAGGAAATGAGTGCCCTGTGGGTAGTTCAAGAAAATGAGCCTTTTTTCCCACCTCCTCATTTTCCGAACAGAGGACTGGACACCTGAGCTCAGGATGCATTGGAACAACTGACCAGAGAGGAGGGTCTGCTCCAGTCAACACAGCTGGCTGCCAAGACCAGGAGGGGGCAGTGAGGGACGGAAACACAGGGACAGCAGTCTGATTTTACTTTCTCTTAAAAGACCAAACAGGGTATTCAAGGGTCCATTTGAAAATGAATGAGACTCAAACAACAACAACAAACAGTTCCCTAATAGGAACGACCATGACTGCGATTAGATGATAAAAATTTTCCATATCTTGGCTTGGCACCTGTATCTTAGCAGCTAGGGCGCCAGCCACATACATCAGAGCTGGCAGGTTCAAACCCAGCCCGGGCCCACCAAACAACAATGATGACAACTACAACCGAAAAAAAAAAAAATAGCCAGACATTGTGGTGGGTGCCTGTAGTCCCAGATACTTGGGAGGCTGAGGCAAGAGAATTGCTTAAGCCCAAGAGTTGTGACACCATAGCACTCTACCCAGGGCCACAGCTTGAGACTCTGTCTTCAAATAAAATTTTAAAAAAAATTTCTATATATTGATCTGGATAGAAGGATGGTAGTTACTGGGTATGTACATAAGTACTAAGTTTTCTGGCTGTATGTTTTACTCTGTGGAGGTTATACCTCAAAACAAAAACGAAGCTGAGTGCCCGAGACCCTTGTCTCTAATACTAGCCAGGAGGTGTGGTGGGAGACTGTAAACCCAGCGACCTGGGAGACTAAGGCGGAGAATCACTTGAGCCCAAAAGTTTGAGGTTCCTGTGAGCTATGATGCCATGGCACTCTACCCAGGGCAACAGAGTGAGACTCTGCCTCTAAACAAATAAATTAATTAATCAATTAATTTTAAAAATAAAAAGTAAAAAAATAAATGGGAGACGGTTGCTGCCAGCCCCAACCTACCCCGACATTCCTCTCTTGAGATGGCATTCTGGCAGAAGACCACAATGGCAAGGCCCCTTACTTGGAGCAAAACTTCCAGTCTCTATCAAACCACTTGATATTGCCCTTGGTGATAAAGTGATCTGAGGACAGATGGAAAGAGTTCCCAAGAAGAAAGCATTCATGTTGGAGAAGCCAAACAAGACTCGTGGGGGGTAGCATGGAGTGCCCTGACACACCACAAACAGTATTTCTTACCCAGAAGGAATTTCAGCCGAGTAATGAGTCCCTTTGAGGACAAGACAGGTGTCTTCTGGCTGAAAGGGAGAGCTAGGTCCCTGGTGGCCACTATGTCTTTGCCATAGGCAAGGTGACCTGAGTCTCACCACCCAAGGATCCCTGCTAGAGCGTTATGCAGGTTATCTATGGTTGCCTAGAAACTACCATAGGATGACATCGCATTAGTCAGAGGGAGCAGAATTTCATCACTTAGACAAGGTGAAGAATGAATGAGCTTGGTCTATCTGTTAGAGATCAGAACAGATCCCTAAAACAGACATGTTAGATGGGGTCAGCTATGTATACGGACCCCTTCCAGGACAAATCTATTCCGTCCCTTGAAAATTATGAATGGGATTAAGACCTAGGGAACTGGTCCAAGCATGACGACTTCCTGGGTAACCTCTGATATCACACCCCATGCAGCGTGTGGGCCTTCCCTCACAGAAGCCCCCGTGGGATGGGGGTGGGGCAGGATTCCAATGTCACCTCCACAGGGACTCTTGGAGGTCACTCAACCGCCACCTCTGCTGATGCAACTGACTTACTTTCTGCCTCCATGTTTGTTAAAAGTCCCGCCGAATTTATTCCGATTCAGGATGAGAGCAGCAATTTCGGGCACGTAGCGGGCAAACATTGCCTACATGCATGAAACAAAGAAACAAAGAGCCAAAAAAAAAAATGGCATGCAGAGAGGATTCTACCGCAGCGGAGGCAGCAAAACCTCTCGTCATACTTACTTTCTTCCACTAACCGCACTATAGGAGCCCCCGTATTTCTTGCGGTTTCCTATTAACTCTATGATTTCAGGGACGTAGCTGGCAAACATGGCCTGAGAAGATAGGAGACAGAAGAAGAGACTAAAAAGACAGGCCCAAGAGAGGGGGATCTTTTCAGAAGGGGGGATACTAAGATCTGAAAACACAAAAGGATTAGACCTAGGAAGGAATATACTGATATAACGGATCATAAAAAAAATACAAGCACAAAAAAGGCAAGCTCCTGAAAACACGTGGGGCAAAACGCACATTCGCCGACCTCGACAACCGAAAAATAAACAAACACAACTGAGAAAGCCAGGAGGGAGACAGGCACGGATAAGGGTGACAGCTCCCTCTTCTTCTTGAAGAAAAGTAAGTGGAAGGGTGCACCAGGGTGAGACTAAACACGCATTCACACCTACCATCCACACGCACATTTTTGCAAGAGAAGGTCATTCCTTCTCATTAGAATTTGGAGGAGACTCAAAGCCTTTATGAGTAAAGGCAAAAAACACCCAGAAGGGATTAAAAATAAAACTTTTCCATTAAAAAAAAAATCGCCGAAAAGCACAAAAGGTAAATTTAGGAAATCACGGGGGAGGAGAAGATAGCAAGGAGAAACACGAGTCTGCCATGTTTTGTCCAACAAACATCTTGCCTGTGGCTGGATAAATGGGTCTTGTCACCTACGGGCCCTCAGCCATACTGCGGAAATGCCCATGTTAATGTACACACACACATGCACATTTATATACATTTCTAAATGTTTATGTCCTATGCATACAGAGAGACACGTATGCATCACAAAATATAAATGTGTGTGCTGTGTACACACTTGCTTCATACACGTCAGAAATCTAAACTTAAAATGAGCTACTTTGAAAGACAACATGCAGCCACTGCCAATGTGTGGCCAGAAATCCCCCCCGGAGGGACTTCATAACGGATGGTTTAGGGCCACATCAAGGGCTGCATGGACCAGAAAAACAAATAGTGAAACTTCCTTCCAAAAAAGGAGGAGAAATATTCCATTTGTTGCTGTAGAATGGAGTGGGCTGCTTACAAAAACTGCACTCTGGTCACAGGCTGATATCCACCTGGACAAGACCAAGGTGTTCGCCATCCTCTGACGAGGGGACCCTTCTCTGTAGGGCAGGCCCCAGCCACAATGTTTGTTGGAAGTTTGGGGAGGAACAAACAGGGGAAGGGGGTGCTCTTGAAACCGCAAACTGTCTACAAAGTCTGGACAGCATCTACCAGGGTCAGGTGACAGCAACTGTCCTTACAGCATATCAGATGTTGAATTACATTACTAAGGGACAGACACTCTCACTTAGTAACAGTAGCATTTTCTTAAGACATTTAGGTTTGTCCCTGGCGACACGGCTGCCCCCAACAAGGGCCAGGTACCTGGATCTATGGGGTAATGTGTATGCCAAAGAAATGTGCAAAAATTCGCCAGGGGGTTGGATTTACTTAGCCTGATCATAACATTAAGGCAATCATTTGCTTCTAGTGCAGAAACACGGCATAAAAATGTAAAGCTTTAAGGAAAAGTATCGTAGAAAAATATTAACGATAATAAAAATCAGCATTATAAGAAAGAGTTTTTACCAGTCCCCCGAGGATGAAGAAGACCATGAAGAGACGCCCGAGTGTGGTTTTTGCATAAACGTCCCCATAACCGACCGTGGACATTGTGACCATGAGTAAATAGACACATTCCCAGTATGTGAGAGCCTGGTTGTTTTGGAAATTTTCCCATGGGTCCCCTGAATTCTCCACCTAAAGCAAGGGAGGGGGAAGGGGAGAAAAGAGAAAACCATCACATATTTGTGTGTGTGTGTCTATATATAATAAAGTAAGAAGCAGCACAGGCCAGTCCCCCACCCCCACCCCGAGCTGCTTGCCAGGTGCTGTTTTCCACACAAGACATTTGGGCTAAGTTCCATGAATAAGGGCTCAGATGCCTGAGCAGGTAAGTGAGAAAGTGCAGAGGCAGCAGCAGAAGGAAATGCCCTCCTGATTGATTGGGCCAGAGGGGAAAGAAGGAGGGCACTATCTCTAGGCCATTTTTTTTTTCTCAAAAGTAGAAATTTGAAGCTGGGATTTTGACCAAGGAGACGCCTCGTGGGCCCTGTTCCTCCCCATCTTGTCCTACCCCAGACAGCATCTCCAGGAGTCTGACCTGCTCTCTTCCCTTATACAATGCCATCAGTGGTCCTACCCTCGATACCACAGGGCCTTCCCCAGGAGGACAAAACACGAGCTCATGAGAACAGTTTGTTGGCATTTGCACAACCCTTTAGAGTCCAGTGGTTCTCAACCTTCCTAATGCCGTGACCCTTTAATACAGTTCCTCATGTTATGGTGACCCCAAACATAAAATTATTTTTACTGCTACTGTAGGGGGGTCACCACAACATGAGGAACTATATTAAAGGGTCACAGCATTAGGAAAGTTGAGAACCACTGCTTTAGACCAAAGGCCAGCTAACTTTTTCTGTAAAGGGTCAGAGAGTAAATATTTTCAGCTTTATGGGCCATAATTTCAACTATTCATCCACCCTGCAGAAGCAAAGCTTCAGCAAATAGGTGCAGCCAGGATTAGAAGGCCTGTAGTTTGCCCAGCCTTGCATTAGACTTTACCCAACACTTCCCAGGGTCCTCATCATGTCTGATCTACGAGCAAGACTGCGAGGTGGGCAAGAGAGGTACTTCGATGCTCTCAGGAGGGAGGGCATGGCAAGGCCAGTTCTACCCAGTTCCTGGCCCCACCGCACCTACAGCGGATGCCTGTGATGCACTTGTGTGGCCCCCAGGCCTCCAGCTGTGTCTCTATGGAAATTTCCAGGACTTGGCCTCGTTCATAATTCAGTGTGTCCTCAACATACTATTTTCATAGGGGTTTCCTGGTGACCCAGAGGACTTCACAAAAATAGTAAGGTAGGATCCCTGGCTTAATGAAGACAGTTCTCTGCTCCACACATATGATTATGGCACTTGCTTACAGTAAGAACTGGGGTGATGAGGGTAATTTCAGCCAAGAATCCCACTGGTACTAAGGGATGGGTTGGGGACCCCAGATATAGTGATTGACTGTGAGCTCTCGGCTGCCATCCCAAACCTTTCTTCCTTTGGCTGATAATTAAATAAAAATCTCTGGGTAGTTAAATGCATCCTTTTGCCCCTTATGCAAATAGAGGCTCAGCAAGGAAAAGTCATCTTTATTCAAAGTCTCATAGTTAGAAAAGGTTCCTTCCAGTTGTAACAGTCTGTGTCTGCAGGAAACACTTCCAGCACAAGCTGTGCGCTCTAAAAGCGGTGGGGAAAATCTGCCTTGGGGAGATGAGGAGGGCTTTGACTTAATAAGACAATGCTTTCCAAGAGTCACTAATACAAAAAAAAAAAAAATTTAACATTTTTGACGTACAAAATAACTTGACAAGTAATAAGGCAAAAGAACCAAAGGTGGCTTTTTGAAAAAGGGAAGTGAGGGAAATTTGGAAGATCTGAATTTGTCCTTTATTAAGAGATGTGGGTCAAATTTCAACCTTGTCCCTGGACTAAACCGTCTCCAGGCGTTTCCTGGGGAAGCACTGCCATCTTGTGGCAAACTGAGTTTATCGCAAACAGAATGGAAAGTCTAAAGTCCCATAGCAACGGGGATGTGCTGAAAAATGCAGGTTAATAGTGCAAATTTACTCACCATTTGGAACTAGTTTGGAGCAAGAGGGTTGGAAATGCAGACAATTGTGTGGTCATTTCCCTGTTTCCTGTCTACAAATGAAGTGAAGCCTCTCTCCAGTGAGAGAAATAAAACTCAGAGAGGGGCTTGCTGCAGGCACGCCAGGCTGAAGGGTCTTCAAGGACACTTACCAAATGGATGAACCCAGCTGCAGTGAGCCACGTGCTGATAAAAATGGAAAGCAGATTCACCAGCTTGATGGAATTGCTGTGCAAAAGAGACAACAAGCAAAATCCCCAAGTTACAAAGGGAAGACCCCGTTGTTGGGGCTGCCTTACAGCATAACAGCTCCCCCTTCTGGGAAGAGGCAGGTCACTCAACTCCCAACCATGCCTCCATCACCGTGAGGGAATTTTGGGAGGGTGGCTTATGTCAGCCCAACAGAAAGGTCACAACAGAGCCCACAGAAAAATTACACCCGGTCTACTGAACGTGGTCCCTGAATTAACCCCCTCTAATGTCCTTCAAACTCAAAAAGAATTAACTTTTATTTTGAAAATTCTTCAAATCTACAGAAAAGTGGAAAGAACAGTGTAAAGAATCCTTGTATGCCCTTCACCTAGATTGATCAGTTCTGAGCATTTTCTTATATCTGTTTTATCTCTATATGTGATTTTTCTCTTGTTTTCTCCGTTTCTTCTTTCCTTTTTGGTCTGTGTATGTTTCTTTGTTTGTCTTTTGGTTGAGCCATTTTTAAATAAGTCACAGACATTATGATAGCCTCTATATGTACTTCAGATCTCAACTCCTAAGGACATTGTGTGACATAATCCCAATATCACTGTCACACCGAAGACAATGACCATGAATTCATTAACATGATCTAATATGCAGTTCTTATTTAAATGTTTCTGGTTATATTCAGTGATGCTTTCACTTAGCCTCTGATCCCAAGTTTCACATCTTGCATTTGGCTATTGTGAGGCTTTAATCCAGGGGTCAGGAAACCTTTTCTGTATGAGGACAGAGAATGACTATTTCAGGCTTTGCAGGCCAGATAGTCACTATCACAAATATCCAATTCTGCCACTGTGTCATCAAAGCAGACTAAGACAACATGTGAAGGAATAGGAGTGGCTGAGTGCCAATAAAACTTCATTTACAAAAACAGGCAGCAGCCTGGATTAGCCTGGGGGCTATAGTTTGCCAATACCTGCCTCATTATCTTTTGATTCTCAAGTAATACCTCTCCCCTGCTCATTTTTTTTTGTTTGTAAAAATGCAGACTGTTTTATAGAATGGCCCCATATTCTGCACTTTTCTGATTGTCTCCTCATGATGAGATCCTGGTTCTTTTTATTTTTTAAATAAATTTTATTGTGTGCATTTGAACTGTACAATGCGATGTTATGGGGTATACACAAATAGTAAAATGATTACGATAGTAATGCAAATTAACATTTTTTTTTTTTGAGACAGAGCCTCAAGCTATCCCCCTGGGTAGAGTGCCATGGCATCACAGCTCATAGCAACCTCCAACTCCTGGGCTCAAGCGAGTCTCCTGCCTC